>JAULBS010012394.1:0-11079 GCA_032355785.1 Symmetromphalus regularis | reverse complement strand
CTATTTGCCAAATGGGCACCTAAGTTTTAATCCCAGTGTATTTCGTATTATTTCGGACGTTTAGTGTCGGGGTAAAAGATGTTCCGTAGTTTTCTTTAATTAGTTAATGAATTAACCAATTTTAGGCAACAGTGCAAATCACTGATTTTAAAAACTTTATTACGTAATTTGGCAAAATTGCATATTCGCCTTTTAGTCAGAGCACTGACGAATTAGGCACTTCTAACATCCAGTATAATTACATCTAACATGCGTATAGCCAATAGACGTCTCAATAGTGTTTTTGGCGATATCTAGGTCATTCGTGAAAGCGATCAACAATATCACTAATGTTTACATTAACTTTTGCTTGGTCGCCAGGAAGGCGACCGCATGCAATGTTTCAGTCACCAAATGAAAATAAATGGTCACAATGAAGAGGGCTGAATGTTTCATGGACTCTTTTCTCACAAGCTTGATTTTTTAATGTACAAACCCTTAATTAGGTTTATTACCCTATCATGACAGAAAAATTACATATGTGTCTCAAATGTATTTAATATGAAAATTACCTCAAAAATGTGTCTCGAATCTTTACAAGTCAATGGCATCCATCCAAGACAAGACCATTTAAAGTCTGAATGAACTAGAGCACTGACATCCCGAAATGACAAAGATACAGATGGTAACTGCCAAACATCAACAACTGAAGATTTTTGTGGCCTCTGCTGTACATGACTAACAGTTGGCAAGGGAGTGAACTCCGGGTAAACTGCAGCCACTGGGGTAATGGTTTGTTTTTTCAGTTCGTCTGGAATCCCACTCATTAAGAAAGCTCTTCTAAGCCGTTCTTTCTCTGGATCTAAGGGGAGTTTGGATATATTTGTCGATTCATAGACTTTTCCTGGTTTCATAAATATTGGAGCCAGTTTACCTGTAAAATAAAACAATTTTTAATGCAATCGGAGCCCAACAGATAAGAAGTCTAAAAATCATTAAGAGTTGTAAACATCTCAATCTTTCTTATAAAAGAGTGAAAAAATCAAATGTTAATAGTTAAAAAATGTAAAAATAAACAAAAGAAAAATATATCTATGCTGCCAGTGACCAAGAATGGTGTGGAGGTACAACCCTTGAAATTGCCTGCGGAAATCAGCAACACCATGTAGATAGCAGCAGTTTAAAAAAAAAAATCTATGTGGACTAAATTTCTTTCCCAAGGTGTATTTTTTTATTATTAAAAATAAAGTATACTTTATGCTAAAATTGCCATGGAAAATGCAGTCAGGCCGGCCTACCCATAGAAAACCCTTTCAGGAATCTAGGGCACAGAAACATGATTTCTCAGGAAATCTAAATGTTCTGTCAGGAATGGGTCATATGTGACAACTGAATTGTACTTGGCTTCTTTGAATCTAGTCTCGGCACTTCACTTGTTCTTTTAATCACCATTACCGTTTCAGCTTTGGCACAAAATGTTTATACGGGAAGTGGAAATGCAAAATCTTTGACACTACGCATGTGCAATGTCATTCGACAGTCACCCAGGAAGTTATGTAAATGCTCTCTGTGCAACCGATCTCCGACAACTTTAGCAACAAAAAAACAATAAAAAAAGCCCAAAAATAAATAAAAATCTAGGTAACTCGGTCAGCCAGCAGATGGTTTGACTGTATTGCCGGAATGCCGTAATTTGGAGTATCTGTCAGGAAATATTACGGAGAAACCGGAACGGTAGGCAGGTATTTCTCCACAGCATTTATTTTGCTGCAGACATTTTCTTAATTACAGGGGTTGGTCGTATATGAAAAAAGAAAATCCTAGTCTCAGCACTTTGGACCCAATAAGCAAACATGAAAACAAAAATATGAATCTCCCACTCATCTCACAATGTTCCTAATAAATTAACAACTATTGTCTTCACAATAATCTACTGTTCAAACCTGAAGGCTTTGTTTTCGAATTCCTCGCACTTGATACAGATTTTGTAGAGAGCTTTGGTTTGTTTTTCTTCTTTATCTCCGAGACCTCACATTCCTCTTCCTCCACGATTTCAATAACGGATTCCTCCAGACTCTGACTGGCATGGGCAGCTAGCCGTGTGCTGCGTCGTCTGACACTTTCATCATTACTCGCGATCTCCTCACACCGCTCTTTACTATGTTTCTTTTTCTTCTTAGACTTCTTGCTTTTAGGCGACATATCTCTCTTATGCTTGTGTTTCTTCGCCTTATGAAGAAGCTCCTGTGCTTTAGCTCGTTTCCTGTCCATCTGGGAATATAAAAATTACATTTCATTAAATAATAACATAAAACATGTTTAAATCCTAAGTAAAATCGCAACAAAACAAATGTTGTGGAGGAATTGTGTTCACGGCATTTTCTACAGCAATTTTAAAGTTCACACATTTCCAACTGAATTTGCTATGGAATTTTTTTTTTCTCTTCTGCAAATAAAGTGCTGTGGAGAATGAAACTGCGGAAATCTCCACAGCATTGTTGACAACTATTTCAGAGGTTGTGAGTAACAACTGAACATTATGAAGTGGAAAATAACGTGCCTGCCCGATTCCACAAATAAAACTATTAAGAAGATTGCAGGACTTAAGGTGTATTAAAATATACTCAAACATGCCGACACTGAAAGATGCCAAAGTGTAATGATCAACTAAAGTGAGCGCCGCAGGCATTAGTCGAGGTGGGTACGGGATGCTCTGTGGTGCATTCTGGAGCCATCTGTGTGGTCCGAAGCCGCTATTGGTATGTTATGCTCCACCAAAAAGTTGGTGAATAAAACTTCCATCTTGGTGAGATTGTCAATGGAAGATTGGTCCACAAACATCGACGAAATTATCCAGTTTTGCGATGTTGTTTTCATCCGATTTTCGTGTGCTGTAGTCCCTATATGCTTTCTCACATCGAATTTTCCAGTGTGCTACCGAGAAATGGGAGTTGCACAGTGTGCAAAACGCGTGATAAACAGACTTGGAAGATCGCACGATTACGGGACACTCTTGGTGGTACTCATCCCTGTACTTTTGAGGAACAGGTTTTGTATTTCCATTAGGTTTGTGGTATTTGTTCGGTGGTGTATCCTCAGGTCGGCTCACTCAAAATCCACCATCTTCTGTACCCACATTCGTCTATATACGGCAATACAGCCAGAATGTCTGAAGCGATCTCATTGTCAACTTACACCTATTGACCAATCACAGACTACATTTCTTAACATGTAGGAAATCTGATTATCATTAACTGATGTCATACCCAAGGGCTTCCCCAGGGCGGAAATTTTGACAGCAAATTTGAAATTCACTTTGAAGTCGTAATAATTGATGACTTAAGCATAATGGACATGGTAAAATCATAATAATTACACCCAATCATAATGGTTGGCATGTCTGTATACTGATGGAAAAAAACAAAAGCACTTTTTTTTAGGGTTTTTCAAATGATTTATGGATGATTATTTCAAGCAGTGACCCAATTTTAATCAAAGATTCTTTACACAGTACAGTTCATGATATAATTATGTGTAAAATTCTAATTACATTAGGTCTATGGATGAAAACATTATATTACCAAACTTGAACTTTCATGTGTTTTTTCCGTCAATATAGTTATGAGAATCGAACATGACTAATAATTTGAACACTGAGTAATGTTGTTGGAAATACTTAATACACATATTAATCTATCGAGACTTGGTTCCAGTGTTTACCAAACTATATAGCACTGTCCAGGTTTATTCGAAGGTATGAGACAAGCATCTAGATGTTTGAAACATTTTAGAGGTACTTACAATTAATCTATTAGTTTCAAATAGACTTTGCTAACGTACAATGTACCTTCACGAAATATCACTGATGGTCATTATTGTGAACAGAAATACAGCCCTCAAATTTAGATCATCTTGTACCAGCAATTTAGTTCAAGTAAATACCTGATAATTATTAAAATGCCATCGCAGATAAATTTTGCAATAGCTTTTGCAATGACACGGCTGATTGCCTGCGCAAATTTCAAGGGCTAGAAATATACATGTACATTTATCACTGAAATATAAACACATACATATTCTGCAACAAAAAAACTCACCTTTTTATCCTTTGTCAGTTTCAAAGACTTGGGAGTGAATTCATTTTCTTCAGCATCAGGAGGTTTACAAAACCTGTTAATGTAACAAAACTTTTATTTAGATTTAAGCAATATTTGTAAACATTTAAAGTACACGTACATGTATATGTAAATTCTACCAGTGAATTATTCAGTTGCAGCCTGGACAAGATTAAACTAATTTAAATTATAGATTAAAAACATCTCTGCATCCAAACAACATAAAATTGAAGGCTGTAGC
Source organism: Symmetromphalus regularis (assembly GCA_032355785.1). Taxonomy (NCBI): domain Eukaryota; kingdom Metazoa; phylum Mollusca; class Gastropoda; order Neomphalida; family Neomphalidae; genus Symmetromphalus; species Symmetromphalus regularis. The sequence goes on along the minus strand of JAULBS010012394.1, from coordinate 6,744 downwards.
CCAATGTAACACAATGCTCAAATAAATATACAGTTTTTAAAATATTTAATTTTGGTGCATTTAATATGGGCTCGCAAGCCTGTAATTAAAAAAATGTCCACTGCAAAATAAAGAAGTAATGTCCATGGCAATTTTAGCATTCACGTTTCCAACGCTGAGTTTGCCAAAAAAATAAACCTTGAAGATTTATTTATTTTAGTCTGCACCAAAAAACAAATGACACAGAAAATGAAAAACTCTGCAGCATTCTCCATGGCATTGCCGAATGCAATTTCAGGGGTTGGGCTCATCTTTTATCACTGCAATACACATATTACTGTAAAATACTTTATTTTCGAGGAGTGTAATTTTCATGCTAAAGATAAATTGACATATTTCGTGGAATTAACATTTCGGTCATTCTTGATAAAACAAAAACATTTTTGTTCAAGTATTATATATCAGTAATTGCTGCTTACACAGTCAATGCGTTTAAGATACTCTGTAACAGGCTTAATTAGTCTTGAATAGGTGTTCAATTAAGACTATAAAAAAATAGAAACCATCGTTTGATCCTGTCCGCATTCTAGTTACCAGATCAAATGAGCAGTGTTCAGATGGTAAAAGGGCCTCTTTAAGATTGGGTAAATGGCTGCTTGCATGCATGCTAATAATATATAGAGAAGTGTTGAAAGTTTGTAATTTAGTATTATCCACAATGTCTTTACTTGCATGGTTAAACAATTCCCTGAAACCGAAAACACACGGCCTGCCAAATCCATGTGAATGTACAACTGAAAACAAGGCAGAAACTATAATTGCAGCAAATATGTCAGTTGATAAGGTGACGTCAGAGTAAAATCCCAAAAAGAGAAAACGTGGGGAATACTAAATATACAATAAAAACGTACGGACAAAGATAGCTGTCTACGCCATTGAAAACGGAGTACTGAAGGCCACGAGAGTTTTCAACAGATCTGAACCAAAAACTGTCAGAGTCAACAGTAAGAAGTATGAAAAAGATATATATAACTATTATAAGAGCAGATATGCACAGGTGAAATGCCACGTCAGCTAGTAAAAGCACAGCGAGGTCAAAGGCCAAAGTTAGGAGAGAAGGAAGAAGAGGTAAAACTTTGGATAAAGAAAACACGATTGGCTGGTGGCGTTATTAATGTTAGAATGGTCTTGGCTGCAGCAGATGGGATACTAAGAAAATGACACAAATCCATGTTGAAAGAATTCGGAGGTAATGTTGAATTAACAGTTCCGTGGGCCAAATCATTGCTACGTCGGATGGGGTTTGTTAAAAGTAAGGGTACAAATGATGAGAACATCATCAATATTTTATGTGACCTCGACATGCAAACAACTCAGCCTACCATGTGATCAGAAAGCTGTGTGTCTTTTTGATGTTTTCAAAGCGCACAGAACAGAGAAAGTTCTTGAATTGTTAACTAAAAAAAATATTCCCATCATATACATTCCAACAGCATGTACTGACCAACTTCAGTCCTTGGATTTAACAGTGAACAGAATGTTTAAGGATGAACTGTAAAAGTGCTTTCATGTTTGGTACTCTGGTCAAGTTGTGAAAAAAATGGAGGAAATAGAAGAATCGTCCGAGGATGAAAATGCTGTTACAAAAGTTAATGTTGACATAAAAACGAGAATTGTAAAACCAATTCATACTCAGTGGGTTATTGAAGTATGAAATTGTGGCCAAAAAGAAAATGATTCAAAATGGTTTTAGGAAAGCTGGCATTCTTGATGATTGACAGTAACAATAGATAGGTGAACTTTATAAAAAAAATTAGTGCTTAAAAAATTTACAGTGCTTAAACTATTTCATTCCATGTACAGAGTATATCTTTTATCATATTATGTTACATGCATTTGTGGTGGGGTTTTTTTTGTAATACATTTTTAAATTTCATACGATCATTTGTGGTTTGTTTATTATTATTTTGGTTGGGGGGGAACTTCTGGGAAGGGATCACGTATCTTATCCTTGTTAATTTAGACATTGTTGAAGTGTTGCAAGGTGACATTATCATGTCATTGATAACAATTACTAGTAGGTGGACAGTCAGTCAGGTTTAATTTTTCAGGGGTTCTTAAATTCATGCTAAATACGTTTGCACGAAAAAATTAGATTCCCGCAAAAATAAAGTATTTTATACTTATCTAAATCTCTGATTGATTGAAGTGCTTTAATGATCCCCTAGAACAATATCTAAATCTGGGGCATTTCATTGTAATTTTTTGTGACAGACGTGACATTTTGACACTATAAAACAATGTTTCCATGAAAACGTGTATGCTTTTCTCTACATTTTGTGTTAATAGAAACCATATTAGGTATGTTTGTAGCACCCGAGAACAAACATATTGTGTACTTATATTTTTGGAATAATTTACTTATTAAATTCTGCGTGACGGACGTGGCATATATAAATTAGTCCATCACGCATATACTGTACCTTATTTTCATTTTGATTGGTGTTTCATCACTGTCATCAAACTGCAGACTCGACACTTTGTATTTAGTTCTCAGTGGTCTTCGAACAGGTGTTTTAATTTCTTCAACATCTTCAACCTTGTCGGTAGTTGCTTTCGACTTTTTACCACTCTTTTTGACACTTGAAGATTGCACACAATCTGCTTCACCAACTTCTAAACCCAAACCAGATTTTTGTGTTTTGGAAATCGTGTACACTTTTTTCACCTTCTCCTTACTTTGGGATTTAGCGTCACTCTTTAACTTAACATTTCTCAATCTTGTTTTCGGAGTCACTTTAGTTATGGTAGATTTATCTGATGTAGGTCCAGATTTAGTGAAAGAAAGCTTAGCTTGGGCAGTCTTCACAGGAAAAGTTACAGTGTCTGTACTTTTTAAAAAAGCATCACTTTTTCTTTTCCGTTCAGAATCGTCCAATTTTGTCACAGATGTTTCAATATCAGTTTGTCGAAAATGAGGACCAGTGTTTAAAGAATTTTTCTTAGGAGTGGAAAGATTACTTTTCTTTTGAGACTTTTCAACAACTTCGGTTATTTCAATGACTGAGGAATTTTTTTCGCAATCTCTTTTCACTTTTTCTTTCCTTTTAGGAGTAGAATTATCTAGGTTCTCACATTTTATGGGTAAACTGGAATTTTCAAAAACAGGTTTATTTTTTGTTTCTTTATTTTCATTTTTCTTTGAGGTTGAAGAACTTCTGAGTTTCTTTTTATTTGGACTGGAGTTCTCGGAAGAATAAATCTCGGAACTGAGAATTTCGATGTCCTCACTTATGTTCATCACACCAGGTGAAGACGACGATAAAGATTTTAATCCAGAATTTTCTTTTTTCTGGCTGCATTGTTTTCCAGCTGATGCTGATGGTGCACGATGAATGTCTGCTTGGATAACTAGAATAGGACTTTCATTGTTCAATTTGCTTTCTGATTTCTTTGTAAAAAAGTTCATAATTGACAGAGTGTCACTTTTCTTTGATTTGGTTTCACTTTCGTCAACTTTTTTCTCAATATCAATAGATTTTTCTGAACTCTGCTTCTTTGGAGTGCCATTATCTTTTGGTTTTGTCTTACTTCTTTTAGTCTCAAATTCACCAGGATCCGTGCTTTTTGTCATGGAAGATGTCACAGAGTCATCTAATGGTTTGTTACCAGAATCTACAGTTGAAACAAGTGTCTGCAAATAATCGTGGTACGACATTTCCACTGCCTTTTCACTAGACATGGAATCCGGTTCTTCGTTTTCAGCTCTTAGCTTGTTCTTATTCTTTTTAGACTTATTGCTACCACTGTAATCTTTATCAGATGTCGATTCAAAACAGAGTTCCAGTTTTCTCTTAGTTCCAGTTTTCTTTCTAGATTTATCAGTTTCTTCATTTTTCTTATGAGCTGAATCATCTTCAAGCTCAGGTGTATTAATGGTTTTAACCATCTCATCTGTAACCAAGGAAATATCCGAGACCTCTTCTACATTAACACGTTTTTCATCATTACAAATTTTCTTCCCTTTACAGGAATCAATTTCAATAACATCATTTTTGTCAGTTTCATCTACATCATGAAATGAATCCAATTCATGTTTATTTCTTTTCTCTCTTTTCTTCTTGTGGCGTTTTGAGGCACTTTCATTACAGGTGTTAATTTCGACACTACTTTCATCAATAATTAACATGTTCTCCATCTCTTCAGCGATTTCATCAGAAACATGTTTGTCTTTGCTATTTCGTCTCGATTTCTTGTGTTTAGGTTTCTTTTTTATTGATTCATTAACGGAGTCCACTTCTAAAGAAACATCGTCACTAACTGCACAGCAATCTCGATCATGTGATTCGATGAAAACGTTTTCAATTTCATCACCCTTATTAATAACCCCCCTGCTACACAAGCTTCTATCCTCATCCAACGTTTGGTTCAATTCTTGTTTTTCTTTTCTAGACTTTTTCTTTTTTGAAGAATGACAAACAACCTGATTGTTTACAGATTCTTGTAAATCAAAACTATCATCAATATCAACATCATCATGAACATATTCTACCGTTTCACGGTCATACTTTTTAGATTTCTTGTGTTTCTTTTTCTTTTTGGACGAACTCAAATTTAAATCGGAGACACAAGAATCAGGCAATTGTGATACCTCTGTTTCATCGTCATGATGAACTAGTTCCGCACTTGTGCAAGTTTTCACTATTTTTAAAGATTTTCCTTTTTTTGGTGATTTAGGATGAGACGATGGCGACTGTTTTTCAAAATATTCTGTAATGCTACTACCATTCCTTCTGTTATTAGAATTTTCTTTTCCGGGCGATTTAAAAAAGTCCAGTATAGATTTCTGTGGTCCAGATGCAACACTGCATTGTGGTCCTGTTTTGGGAACCTAGAATTAGAAACAATAAAATTTTATAAACACTGAATATTAGGAATACACTCCACTACAGAACACTGATTTATTAATCATCACTGTATGTCAAACATTTGGTAATTTTGATAGTCAAGTGTGAGTCAGCCTCCAATGGGGTTTGAACCACCATCTTCAGTTTGAGAGTCAGATATTCTACCATTGGACCACAGAGGCTTACTTTGTTACATTAAGTATAAGCTGTAATTTAGTAAAGCCGGGACTAACTATATCAATTTGCCAAATTAAATATGAAATTTATAACATTATCTATTGAAAAGCTAAAATTATGTGTTTCTACTGAAGGTTCATCAACCAATACGATGACTTCATGTGCCGAGTACAAAATTATTAACATGGGTTGGCTGTTCCCCAAGTTGTTATTAAATTTACAAACGGTAATCAAGGACTAACTAAATTTCCAGCCAGACCATAAAATAATGTATTCTAGGCCAGTTATGCGATATCGTAATTTTGTACCCTCACATGGATCAACTCTCAGCTGTTTAAAAAATAGTATTTTTTTCTTAAACTGTTGCAATGACAAACAATGTTGTTGTTTTTTTAGTAAGCATTATTATAATATATATATATAAATATATACTATATATATATTGTCAGACTAATACGACAACTGGGTAAGTAATTTTTTGGCAAAACTGAGTTTGATACATTATCTCCCTTCCATTAACATTAGTGCCTACGTAATAACCTCTTCTTCTTCTTTTTTTAACCAATTAGAATATGATGTACTGTTGTAATACTCAGGGCTGAGAATGGCAAATGAGAAAAATAGCTGAAATTTAAAACAAATGTAAACAGAGGTACATTTCAATGAAAACCAACAAGAATGCACATTTCCTTTCAGTGGGAGGTTTTCAGGATCACAATAAAAAAATTGGGAATTTTTTGCTAGGGAGTGAATCGACTGATCTGGGGGATTGGGCAGTGCCCCCTCCAAAGGTAGTAACTTTTTTTGAAATACAGAAGGAAATGGTGCATTCTGGTGAACTTTGAGGGTCCCTTTTCCTCCAACAGATTCCACTTAAATTAGTTTTTGCCTGTCTTATCAATTTATTTTATATCATCCACTTCCCTGTTGGTGAATTCCATTGAAACAACTTGTTTCGAAAGTGAATTTTACAAGCTATGGTCACGTTGCAGAGTGAAGCTTATGGGCACAGCCAATAAGAGCCCAGAGATCTTCTGTGCGTTGCAAAAAACTGAAGTAAAGCGTGATCGTTCACAGAATACCAAGTGCCAACCGCTCACTTGTTTTTCATGGGAGCCGTTTCAAAACTATTTTTTTTATTTTTGGGGAAACATTTCTGCCTGAGATTGGGATCTTTTCTGTTGCTTAGAAGAAAAACGACAAAAAAAATTGACCTCAAACCCCTCAAAATTCTCTCATCGGATTTAGATGATTCACAAGATCAATCCCGGGGAGTTAAAATTCGTGGAATTCTGCAGACAATTCTCACCTGAATACTGCCTATCAAACCTGAGTGACTTAGGTACTTTTATCCAAAACGTAAATCTTTGTTAGTCATCCTAATTTTTTTAACAAGTTGTGTTGATTTTCTTGCACAAACAAACATTTTCACATCTGGCGAATGTGAAATTTTATTATGTATGACCTTATGAACGACATTATTTGCAAATTGTTTTTAAAATTCACAATCGGTGAATTTGAATAGCATGGCTAAACATTCGCGCGAATCACCGAATCCGATTCGCGTCACAATTCGCGCATCATTAAACCTCAGAATCCAAATCGATTCGCATAAAATATTTCAGATAAAATGAAATCACAATCGAATTAAAAGATTAACAAAGTACTGTGTCAACTGGAA
>JAULBS010012383.1:0-11079 GCA_032355785.1 Symmetromphalus regularis | reverse complement strand
AACCATGGGCGTAAATCCCGGGGTTTCGTGGGAGGGGGGGGGGGACACGCCCCCACTTTTTGGACGGGGGGACGCCTATATAATTACATCCCCCCCACTTTTTACTTAGAAAAACTGAAAATTTCAGTGACATTAAAATTAAAATGCCTAAATAATAACCTTTACCAGTATTTCTCTTTATTGTATCAATGAAACACTTAACCATGTCGTCTTAGCGTAAATATACCGAAATACACAAGTGGTCTATAATGGTGTGGGGATGGGGGTGGGGGGGTGGGGGGGGGGCGCGGGATGGTCCGTCCCCCAATTTTTTGACAACGGGGGGGTCCGGCCCCCCCCCCCCCCACTTTCAGGAACGGATTTTCGCCCTTGTGTCCAACAACTAGTGTGTGTCATTATTAAATTAACTCGGAAATTCTTCTATTGCTATTAATACAAGCACAGTTGTGTAGGGGAAGTGGCTATTTCAATACATAGAACACACACAATAACTAGCTATGCAATTGTGAAACTGTGATATGATTCTGTAATAAAGACAACTGTGCGGAGGCAGTGCACAATTCCACATCCACCGCTTACAATAGCTAGTGTTAACAATTGAAAATCTGGGTTAACGGGCATTTTCACACACAACAGTATGGGAACATGGCAACTGATGTAAGTCAAGTAGGACTGCAATGACGGAAACTTTAAGCTGATTTAGCACATTGACTAGCGAAACTGCCAGCTGCATACTATACGTCCATTAGTTGATAATAATTGTTTAGCAAGTTTTAGTTAATGGGTAGAGCGTCTGTTTGATGCGTTAGAGGTTGATGGATCGATGCGTTTCAAAAGACCAAACATACTACATTTCCTGTTATAGAAGGACTTCAAACACAGGTTTTTAACACATGGAATCAAATTAAACGTGGTAAATACGGCATATTTACAGTCATTTGCATGAAGCATTAGACGTAAGGTACAATACATGAATTATGTATGATTACTAACCGTATTTAGGGTTTACGCTTCACACCCAGTGTCAACATTTCTGAGCTGTGCTTATGACGTTGCTACCAGAACAGATCGTAACTTTATTACGCACAGACAGTTCTCCAAAGGAATAATATTATGAGGAACGTGTATAATACAATTTGTATGTGAGAAGATTTGCAAGAGGATATATAAACAAACACACACATACACATATACAAACACATACACATATACAAACACACACATACACACACGAACACACACACGAACATACACACTCACACATACACCACACACAATTATAAACACATTTCATATTAAAATAATATAAATATAGCTGATATGTCAATATAAAAATAGAAATCTTAACGAGTGATGTCATGCTATGGCCGCCGCCCCGAACACGCCACTGTACGTTTTAACAATGCAGACCATCAAGTGTTGTCTACACTTCTGTTGGGTTGGGCGTTTCATTGTGCAGAGATATGGTTTTGAATAAGATAGCATTTAATGCTTTAGATGTTGTCCGAGCTCATGTTCTTATACATGAAGTGTGTGAAAGAAAGGAAAACGCATATTCAAACTTAACCGTTGTGGTTGCAGATAAACTTATAAATCGTATTGAGTCCGGCGGTGACGTATGAACGAACATTTTATCCTCAACATTATTGTTTTTATTTATTTATATATTTGTTTATTTATTTATTTATTACTATTTTTGGGAGGTCAAATAGAGGTGGTGTTTTTTTTTTATATTTTGTTTAAATGGTCAAAGCCCATCATTGTAAGGGGTGGACAGATTCTCGGTCATTCTCCTATATATTACCACTGGTTGAAATGAAGTTATAATGAGTTGTCCAGTGAGAGCAACCGGACTACACACTAAATCTCTTGGACAGTCATATCGAACTACAAGGCATGGATGTCGCACGACACAGGCGGTGCAAGTGTAACACAATGAGACATTCACAGCTTTTATTAACACGCAATAAACACATTACACGTTTCGTGATTGTCCAGTGCACTTTCAAGATTGTACTTGTTGATGAATGGTGCTAAAGTCAGTACGTACGCCCACACCCAAGACGCAGGAGAATACCAATGTGATGAAACCACCTATACGGTCTTCATTTTGTGGCATAAGGAAACGGAAGAATTGTTTGTTTATCGATTCCAAAGTAAATTGTTTATTCTGAGGCTATTAGGTTTGATATATCGTATTTTGCGACTCGGGGTCTTTAGATCAAACCCAATACCGCCACATATAGGCTACTCTCTGTGATTAGCAGCAAAATATATTTTATAGGCCCTTTCCCACAGACATGACAGGACAACACGACCTTTGCAAACCGGTTGTGGATCACTTGTCCGTGCAAGTGGTGTACACCTATCCATTGCCATGATTGGGTTGAAGCTGTAAAAATCCTATGCCTCAACTGAGATTTGATCCTAGTACTTACAGTTTAACTACTGCGCCACTTGGATCGTCTTTTGGTGGCATGTGCTGTGATTCATATTTGTGATTTCATAACCACAGAAAAAATGGCGAATGATGGTGGGTTTTGTATCTTAGGTTGTATATTTTTCATAAGTATCTAACAAATTTAAGCGATTTCAAGGCAAAAAGACGTCGCATACGGATGCATCTGAAAAAGTGGCTGTTCAGGATGGCAAGCGCTCGCAGTTGCTCACTAGAGTTTTTATTTACGCCTGACGTTAGACAACTGTAATGTGATTGAAGACTACGGTGACCATTCAAAGAGTTCGCGAGTGCTCACTCTTGAACAAGCCAAATTTAATATCATACAGAATGATTTTTTGTCATTATCGCATTACCATATTTTTTTTTATCCACTTTATGAAGTACAAACCGTGTCTGTACGAAAATAACACATCTTGCTTTTTACATGATCAGGGAGATGCCCTCTTTCTTTCATTGACCATCTGAAGACAACACATTATCTGTATTCAGTCTCGGCAGTCTAACGACATCATCTCAGAGTCGATACCGTTCATATAGAATGAGCATAGCCCAAGGCTGGGTTTCGTCGCGTTTCCTTCCACGTTTAAAACACCGTTAATGGATCTTGCTTTAGTTAATTGAGACGGACAAAGTAGAGCACAAGTTTATCCTGTCTGATACGTTAATTCTAAAGCCCGCTTTACACACATACACACACATGCATTCACACACACACATTCACACCCTGACACAGACACGCACAAACACCCACTCAAACACACCCACTCACACATTCACACACACACATCCACACACACACACACCCTGACACAGACACGTACAACCACACACATAAACAAACACAGACACGCACAACCACACAAATACACCCACCCTGACACGAACAACCACAAACACAAACACACACATAAACACAGACACGCACAACCACACGCACAAACACACACACACACCCTGACACAGACACAGACAAACATACGCACATACAGGCGCAAACACACACACGCACAAACACACATACATAAACACACACGTACAAATACACATACACACACGCTATATTTACAGAGCACTTCGCGTCAAATATTATTGTTACTCATAAATTACTCTTTTATATCTTTTAAATATGATTTCACATATAAATGTACATATCACAATGTTTGATATACATTTGTGAATCACTGACTGGAAAAGAAAAACAGCCAATGTCTCAATAAGAAATATCAACCAAAGGACTATGTACACCTCGTGCAGGCAATCCACAACCGAGCTAGGTCCAACTCCCAGATAACAACAACAATGTTGATGATGACTGTGATGAGGATGATGATGAGGATGATTGCGCCATTAAACAGAAAACAAACCTTAGATATGACGAAGACGTGTTTGACACAACACCAAGACAATTGATATTATCTGGACATCATCTGGAAATCTATCGATATCTGAGAAATGTCAATTCGACCAGGCTGTGGCATGTAAATGACAGGTTATGCTTGCGAGCAAAATGGCGACGTCACTGTATTGCTGACAATGACAGAAAGTAGCTGAACAGTAGTGATTAAACAGACGCTAACTGCTGGCGAGGCTTTCGTTTCCGTCACTTCACCGCTCAACCGGAAGACCATACATCGGGTATGTCTGACCAGTACACACATTTTGAGAAACGTCCGGAAACCAGTGACAGGTATCATTGAAACAAACATGCTGCATAATAGCAGTGTAAACTGAAACGCGTTTGTAGGAATCGTATGTCGTTCTGTCAGTAGTTTACTGTTATTTCTGCACGTGTTGCATATGATAGTGGTGAGAATCAGTAAGGATAAAAGCGTAGCAGTAGATGGAAAAGAATATATCATATAATCGAATATGTTTGCTGTGTACAACAAATAATATAGAAGATGAATTTCATTATATACTTAAATGTCCTTTTTTTTAAAGATGAAAGAAAAACATTTATCCCCATGTATGGTCAGTCTAGACCAAATGTATATAAATTTAAAATGATATTTGAAACTAAAACCACTGGTGTCCTTAGAAAACCAGTGTCCACATCCAATTTGGTTCGGACCCGTCTCCCCCGGGTCCAATGTCCTAAGACTAGGGCACCGGGCCCGGGGCAGAGGTTAGTGTTAGTAGGAGGCTCGAAACCCGCTGCTTTTTTCTATAAACAGCAAGGGATCTTTTATATCTTTGAATAGAGATTTGAACTATATAACTCTGGACAGGTCCATGAGCATCGGTGTTTGGTTGTATATATTTTCGTATAATTAACCTCCAAGCACGCTGTCCTAGGCACAAAACTCAGCTTCCTGTGCTGTCTGTCCAGGACAGAAGTTAGTGTTAGTAGGAGACACGAAACCCGCTGTTTTTCGATAAACAGCTAGGGATCTTTTATATGCACTATCCCACAGACAGAATAGCACATACCATGGCCTTTGTTATACCAGTTGTGGATCACTGGTCGGTGTAAGTGGTATACACCTACCCACTGAGCATTGCGGAACACTCACTCTAGGTTGGAGCCGATACTGAAATTAAAAATCCCATGCCTCGACTAAGATTTGATCTCAGTACCTACCAACCTCGAGTCAGATAGCTTAACCACTGCGCCACGAAGGCCGGTGAGCCTCGGTCTTCCAGCGGTATAACGTCGTACTCTAGCTAATGACAGTAGACCAGTTGGCATGGACCTACACATTTGAGGGGGACTACTCCTGCTGGTATTTAGCACTGATTACAAAAATACTTCATGAGCAGTTTAAAATGGGGGCCTACATTTCCCATCTGGCCTCGGCCTATTACCAGCTTAGCACGGCCCCGACTCTTGCTTAAAATAGTATCTCTCCTCAAAGCAAAATACTTCAGATGCACGAGTAAATTTCTCTTGGATGCACAAAACGTGCAAAGTGAACATAGGGTAATGTGTTTATCTAATATTATGATCTTCTGTTTTATCACTGCTCGTTCATTTTCTGTAAATATCCTGTTTTTAATTACCCATATTGGGCGAAGTCAAAGATATCTAATGTTAACAAATTTTACAACAAAATGTATTAATATATGTCATTATTGTGTAATATGTTTGTGTCAAAAGAATATGTAAGTTTGTATATTTTTTCTTTAAAAATAATTCATTTTTTAAACAATATAAATTATATAAACCACTTGCCCCCTATTCAATGAAGATAAAGCACTGGCCGAATTGAGTAACACTGGCTGTCAAGCTTTGGGGTTCCAAAGAACACTCGATAGAGACAGCGGTTTTTATCACCACAACCGGACTATAAATCTAACTATAGCTTGAACGCAGAAGAAGAAGAATATAAACCAAACACAAACTAATCATTTGTCTCACTCACATTGAAACTTTAATATTATTAATACTTAATAGTACAACTTTAAAAGTTGAAGGTTTCTTCCAATAAAAAAGATTTAATATATTTTCTTCTAAGATTCTCATATTTGGAACTTTCTAGTAGCATATGATATTTGATATTTATCTTATATTTTGTTTAAATTACAATAAATACATATTCAGACCTTTCTGTATCTCGATACCTTCCGGTTTCTATCGCTAACGAATAGGCTGACAATCTAAACTTTGTTAATAAAATGAAATTTTATGCGATGTCAAGATATTTTTTTTTTTTAACAGAAATGATGAAATATGTCTGTCAAAATAAAGTAGTCGTCAGACATGATTTTAACAGATGATGTGCATTATCATGATATGATCTTTTCATATCTAGCATAAATTTTTATGAATGCGAAAAATCTTCATGAAAAAACAATAAAAAACGATTGCGTTGTCTGATGTTACGTGGCGTATACGTTTTTCATTTTAAATTATATCTTGCAAACATAAGGTAATGTGGATACGTTTTTTAAATAAAAATGGAAATTTATTTTTATTCTGTTATTTCCCCAAAAATGCGCGTTGGGAAATCCTTAAAAAGAAATAACATGCCCTTGCTTTACATAATTATACTCAGCCGAAAAAGAAAGTATATATACATGTTGAAATAATTTTGTTTCATGTGATGGTCACAGTAATGGTCTTTTGGCAAGAAATACATGCACAACTTGTGATATTACTGCACACACACATACCTCCTCCTAAATGGTGTGTTTATCTAATTCCAGAATGTTTGCCATGAATGGCGCCTGGTTTATGAAATAAATGATTACTGAAAGAAAAGTAAATTTTATTTAAAGACGCCTCTAGAACACATTGATTTTTTTATCTTATCATCGGCTATTGGACGTCAATCATATTGTCATTCTGACATATTAATTTAGAGGAAACCCACTGCCGCCACATAGGCTACTCTTTCCGATAAGCAGCAAACGTTTTTTTTATATATGACAAGATAGCGCAAATCACGGCCTTTGACGAACCACTGGTTTGAAAGGAAAACAGCCCAAACCGAAAATGGGTTCACTGAGAAGGATCGATCCGACGACCAACCGGCTCATAGGCGGACACGCTACCGTTTGAGCTACATCCCGCTCTAAATAAATTTTGATTACATGCAAATGTTTTTTTTTGTTGAGTATATAATCCAGCATTCGTGTGTATACACAACAGCAGCTAATAATCCAAAGTGTTCTGTAAACAGTTCGCCGTGCTGTTATTTCAAATTAATAACATATGCACGTATCGCAGATCCACATCAAACACCGCATATCACACACGCCATAGCATCACTGGACGCGAAATAGCTCTCGGAAATATCTCATTACGGCGTTTATTATTACTGGATTAAAGATAATTATGTTTATATATTCAGAAAAACAAGATATAAATAGACGTGTGTTTGCATCCTTGAATATATTCTTTATAATATTATTACGTTTCTCATTCACAAAATGAAAGGAAAACCAGAAAAAAAATAAAAGTAACAGATTAGTTGTTTATATCTATACATACACTATTAGCTGGAGTGATTTGATGATGATGATGATGATGATGATGCGGTCGATGGGCGTGATGGCGGTGGTGTTATTGATGTAACATGTGGGTAAGGATTATATTAAGTTGAAATATGTAAAAACTCCATAAGCAAATAATTTACACCGCATTGACTCATTTTACTGTATTATTTCGTGAAGATTGGTAGAAACAATATTCAAATATATTCTGATGTTTTTAATAAATAAAATAACGTCAGGAACTCAAACATGCTCACGAATTTAACGAAAACTCCAAAGTATCGGACGTACAATAATGATCGATTTTACAATACGCGATGATACTTAAAATGTATTTTACTTGAAACTGCAAAAGCACATGTCTCAAAACAATATATGTAACTTTGAAAAAAAATCTTCTGCATTCAGTTCCACACATTTATTTCTGATTGTTTTTGCTGTGTGAACAGCAAAAACAGTCACATATGTTATAACGTACGTTCATGAACATAATTTGTTCATGTAAATAGGCGGACCTATGTTTAAAAAAACAACCTCTCGTTACACATACTATTATGATAAAAGTGTTTTTCATATAAATGGTAAACATACGTTAATGACATACACAATAACATGGACACTACTTCTGTAGATATTTATAAGTTTCACTGTTGCAATGGACACCATCTTGGTTGCTAAGGAAGTTATCCATTATATATGTCTGAATCAATACCTCCTAAAATCCTACAAAGGCAACTTTTCTAATTACTTCAGACAAATTGTTAAGAACATTTGCTAAGAACACCTTGTTGATTACTAGGGAAAGAAACACCATAAATACTCATATATGTTAAACGTACGTTAAACATGCGTTCTGTTAAACGTATGTTCAAGAAACGTATGTGAAACGTGTGTTTTCAAGCACATGTTTAATGTGTGTTTTCAAGCACATGTTTAACATAACGTATGTTCAACATATGTTGCCAATTCACGTGTGAAACATGTGGCTATTTTTGCTGTGTATCTATTACGGGTGATTGCTCTAGACTTGCGTGATCACGATGAAATACGCAAATGTTATCAATTATCACGATACATTACCTGTAATTAGTGCATGGATTACCTGCAAAGGGGAACGAGGTGTCTGCTTGAGAAGCGGTCGGTCATCGGATTTATCGTTCTCAGAAGACCCATTTGCAGTTTGAGCTATTTTCCGTACCAACCAGTGGTCCGAAGATGGTTCATCAAAGGCAATGGTATGTGCAGTCCTGTCTGTGGGAAAGCGCATATAAAAAAAAACATTGCTGCTTGTCGGAAAAAGTAGCCTATGTGGCGGCAGGGGATTTCCACGATGATACTCAGAATGACCATGTTTGACATCCGAAACCCGATAAGATAAAAAAAATCAATGTGCTGGAGAGACGTCGTTAAATAAAACAAACGTTGCTTTACTTTACCACATGCAAAGCTCTTTCAGGCAAAAAAAATCACTTTTCCTGGTTGCAGTTATCAAAGGATATAAAACATAGTTCTCTGAAATTCATTTTTATCGCTCGAGAAATCATTTGTGTGGCAAACACGTAAAAGCCATAGGAAGAGTAATTCAAAAGTTTTCAATGGAGAGCTCTTAAAAAAGCCTGGCAAGAAACCTAAACACTTTCACTCTGCACACAAGAATTAAAAAGGTTTTATAACACACGATAAGAGATTGTTTCAATGATGGTTAGCGTTTAAACGAAGGTCATTGTGCCCACGTAGCCTTTGAAGACTGAAATTATGCCCACATGGCTTTAAGCCGCTTTCATGTTCAGCCTGATTTGGGATACAGTATGCAGCATGCGGTTTTCAATCTTTCTTGAAATCGCTAAAATGAAATTCGTTACATGCACTAATACCCTGTGAACTATTTTAAACAGAAACAATTTAATCATGATACATTTTTTTTCATTCTCTATAATTTTATTATTATTATTATTATTATATATTATTATTATATATTATTTTATTATTTTTATATATTATTATTATATTATTATTATATATTAGTATTATATTATTATTATCATATTATTATTATATTATTATTATATATTATTATATTATAATTATCATATTATTATTATATATTATTATTATATTATTATTATTATATATTATTATTATATACTATTATTATATTATTATTATATATTATTATTATTATTATATATTACTATTATTATTATTAATGTTTGCCTTTTTTATAAGTGTACGTCCTGCTTGTTAGATCTGATTGAAATGAAGGCACAAACTCTTTTAAGAACATGATGATATGTCAAACTGAATGCACACAGTATGATAATATACCGCCAGTTTAATTCCCTCATATGTCCTATTTGCATTATTAAGTACATTGAGTTTGTGATTCAGATTATGAATTGCTTGTCCATAACAGTAGCCTAAGGCCCAGTTTCTCGTTGACGGTTCAGCCATGATCTGCAGTTCAACCTATTCTTTTAACAAGTGTGGACACAGAAACAAAGAATCGAGGTTGAGCTGTCAATGAGAAATCAGCCCTAAATGTTAATACCATGAACACTCAAATGACTGGAGGTTTGAATCAAGTTCAAGTACCTTTAATATTGTTATCGCCTTATTATAGATTATTAGATTTTAAGCTACATATAAGCCGTGATTTGTAATCTCATAACAACCTGCAGCAGATCATGGGGATTTGGTCATGCTGTCTGTTGTATTACCAAAACATGCCCGACGAACCACATGCTCAGGAACCCGGCCATTGAGGGGAATGGGGACACCAATGTACCGACCCCGGTGGCGCAGCGGTTAAGCTATCAGACTCGTGGTTGGTAGGTACAGAGATCGAATCTCAGTCGAGGCATGGGATTTTTAATTTCAGTATCGGCTATAACCCAGAGTGAGTGCTCCGCAAGGCTCGATGAGTAGGTGTATACCACTTACACTGACATGTGGTCCACAACTGGTTTATCAAAGGCCGTGTATGTGGTATTCTGTCTGTGGGATAGTGGATATAAAATATATCTTGCTGCTCAACGATACGAGTAGCCGCATTGGTATGGCGGGTTTCGTCTCTCCTACTGACACTAACCTGTGTCCTCAGCACAGAAAGCTGAGCTGTGTGCCCAGGACAGCATGCTTGAACTTTAATTGAATATTAGCACGGAAATAAATACAACCAACCGACACCAATGTACTCCTGAATCAGTCTCTAAACGTTGCAGACGCTGGTTCACAGTAAAAAAATATATCTGGTTTTATGCATGCTAATTTTGGTTTTTCATCTGAGAAGATCGACAACCGGTAATCAAGCATTTTATGAATACGATTGTTTTAGCTGCATCCAGTACGTTTTCTAGCATTACTTGACATTTTGTCGATAGTGAGAATTATCTGATGCTACTGCCATGTGGTAGATATCATATGGTTATGGCCGTATTTTTTGACACCAGTGCTACTAGAAACGATCATGTTGTTATGGCCGTATATCTGACTCCAGAGTCGCTGCTATCTATCATATGGTTATGACCGTATCTTATGACACCAGTGCTACTAGAAACGATCACGTTGTTATGGCCGTATATCTGACTCAGAGTGGCTGCTATCTATCATACGGTTATGACCATATCAGAGTATATCAGAGGCATTGGAACGAAATTCATATTGGGCGGCTGCTCCCGTTTCTG
>JAULBS010012372.1:0-11080 GCA_032355785.1 Symmetromphalus regularis | reverse complement strand
CAAAATACATGCACTGGAGAAACAGTGGCAACAGCAATTTTATACTTTATTTTTAATAATAAGAAAACACCTTGAAATATTTTTTTAGTCCACAATCGAGCATTTCACAAAAGGTGATTTATAGGATATTAAATGAGTTTCCATTTCGTATCTATGTTTATGTCCTGACAAAATAATTTTCAGTTGTCATGAGCTTTATTTCAAATTATTTCACGAGGGACATAAACATGACGTGAAATGGAAGCGAGTTTAATATCTTATTTATTACCCATTATCAATTTTAAGTTAAATATGAAAAAAACAAAAACAAATAACAACAAAAATGAAACCAATCGTTCTCCTTTTTTGGAAACAAACTATGCGAAATAATATGATGTCAAAAGTGTTACATACCAGTTTGACTAACTAGGATATAACACTTTGATATGTACCCAGATATGTTGAGTCATATGGGTAATAATGACAGTTATGTAACACTGTAAAGGGATATGGTGTATGGAAGGTGTTAAACAAGTTTGTGAAGGGAATATGTATATTTGGTGTAAGGATCATGTTTAAAAACTTATCATATGCAGGCTAAAAATTACCATTTGGTGGTCATTTTGCCTTGGAAAAATAAAATTAAAGTGCCATGGGCACAAATCTATAAGTTTGAGCCCTGAAAGCCTACAATCAATAGTCATTTATTTCATAAACCAGACGATTTTCATTGCAGAAATTCTGGAATTAGATAACCACACCATTTAGGAGGATTTGTGTGTGCAGTAATAACACAAGTTGGGTACACACAGTAGTTTTCAATCACGATGGTGAAATGGCACATTAAAAAAATATTCATTATTTCAACATACATTCTTTCTTTTTTGTTTGAGTATATATAATACTGTAGTCAAAAATACACCCACAATTATTACTCTTAGTCAGAACTTCAAAGTATTTGATATGTCTGTGAAAGTAAAATTAGTTTTATTTAACGACTCCTCTAGAGTACATTGATTTTTATCTTATAATCGGCTATTGGATGTCAAACATATGGTCATTCTGACGTATTTCTTTTGAGGAAACCTGCTGCCACTTCATAGGTTACTCTTTCCAATAAGCAGCAAGGTGTCTTTTATATGCACTTACCCACAGACAGGTCAGCACATACCACAGCCTTTGATGAACCAATTGTGGACCACTGATTGGAATGGAAAATAGCCCAAACTGCAAATGGGTCTATTGAGAAGGATCAAATGCTTCACAGGCAGACATGCTACCACTTAAGCTTCATCACGTTCCCTTGATATACCTGTGTTACAGGTGTGAAGCTGTAAACAGCACAGGTGTTTACAGGTGTGAAGCTGTAAACAGCACAGGTGTTATACACAGGGAAATATAACACATGTAAACGCGTGGTGACTTCATTATTTACTTGTGAACTAAAGATCTCCATAACAGATTTCCTACACTGAATATTGACCAGTTAATTTAATAAATCTTCTGTTTATCGAGTTGAAATTCATGGTTTGATTGGCACAGCAAATACTATTTTCACTGACCTATGGATCAGAAGGAAATACCAGGTCACAACAACAAATGTAAAAGTTATTTGTGGAATATGATCGTCTATGTGGTCCAGTGGTAGAACATTGGACTCTCAAGCTGAAGACAGTGGTTCAAAACCCATTGGAGCCTGGCTCACACTTGACGTATCACAATAACCAAATGTTTGACATCCCATAGCCAATGATTAACAATTCAATTTGCTCTAGTCGTGTCGTTAAACAAACCAAAAAAATAATAAAAAAATTGATTTATTATTTAAACTAAATATGCCAAATGTAGTAATCTCTACATACAAGTTGACTGGCATTGTCAAAAGAGTACTTTTTTATAGTTGTATTTTAAGAACAAAAATGTGTGTACAGTTGTATTTTAACCACAGAATGTATATTGACACAAAAAACTATATATTTTTTTCTTATATAAAATTGGTTGGTTGATTGTATTTATTTTTGTACATGTATCCAAGTAAGGTTCAAGCATGCTGTCCTGGGCACAAACATCACTTGTGTGCATTTTGGAGATTTTTTTATTGCTTTTTTTTTGTGCAGGGCCAAGGCAGACTGGTTAAGCTGTCAGATTTATGGCTGGTAGGTACTGGGATCAACTCTCACCTAGAGTGAGTGTTCCATAAGGCTTATTGGGTAGGTGTACGCTGCTTGCACCTACAAGTGGTCCACAACTGGTTTATCAAAAGTCATGATGTTTGCTGTCCTGAGGGAAAAAGCATATTGAAGATCCTTTGCTACTAATCATCAGATAGATCCTTCTCAGTGGACCCATTTGCAGTTTGGGTTATTTTCAGTTCCAGCAAGTGGTCCACAACTGGTTTATCAAAGGCCGTGGTTTGTGCTGTCCTGTTTGTGGGACAGTGCATATAAAAGATCCATTGCTGCTTATCGGAAGGAGTTGTCAATGTGGCGGCAGCAGGTTTCCTCTAAAGACATATGTCAGAATGTATGACGTCCAATAGCTGACGATCAGATAAAAATCAATGTGCTCTAGAGGCATCGTTAAATAAACAAACTTTACTTTTTTGCTACTAATCAGAAAGTGTAACATCTTTCCTCTAGAGAACATGGGTTGCAAAACACCATAATTATATCTCACATCTAATAATAGCTGAAAAAAAATGCTGGTGTGTCGTTAAGCAAACAATTCTCTACATGTAGTTTTTGTACAGTTTTTGTAAAATTGGATAGTATTATTTGGTGCAGAGTTGCACAATACATGGTTATTACAGTAGTCGGCAGAGCATGACCAACATTCAATTAGATCCAGGATCTAGATAATGTGCATGCATACAGAAAGTGCTTGTTCCCACCATTTTGTAAAAAAAATGGAAGACATACTGAATATTGCATGTATGAACAAGTTTTGGGCTATTTTCTGTTCCATTCATTGGTCCACAAGTGGTTCATCAATGGCCATGGTATGTGCTATCCTGTCTCTGGGACAGTGCATATAAAAGAACCCTTGCTGCTTATCGGAAGGAGTAGCCTATGTGGCAGCAGTGGATTTCCTCTAAATAAATATGTTAGAATGATCATATGATTGACGTCCAATAGCCGATGATAAGATAAAAATCAATGTGTTTTAGAGGTGTGTTAAATAAAAAGCCTTGTTTGTTGTGTGTACGTGTATGCCCACAAAAGATTGTCAGGTCAAATGTCGGGAATTAACATGCTTATATCAAATAAATTGTCAAGCATGCTTTGGGTATTTGATGATGCTGTCAAGCCAAATGTTTTTGTAAGTACAATAAAGCCACTTGTCATGTTGTTGTTTGGCAAAAGATCATATTTCTCTGCTTGTTGTTTTTGTTTATTTGGTAATACACCAAAGTCAAGATTTTTCTACATTAGCTAGGTGATTCTATAGACCAAGCTGCATTTCAGTTCAGATTAAATAATATTTTACACAAAATATATAAATTTTGTCTACAATTTTTTTTATCAGTTTTCATCATTTATGATTTTGTTTTCTTCCAGTTTTAGTGTGTTGTAGCTCAAACTGTAACATGTCTCCTTGTGAACCGGTCAGTAGTCGGATTGATCCTACTCAGTGGACCCATTTGCAGTTTGGGCTATTTTTAGTTCCAACCAGTGATTTGCAACTGGTTCATCAAATGCAAGGGTCAATCTGCCTTGTGTTTTTAAACACAGTTAAATAAATGTAGCCTTACCTTAATGTTATGAAGAAAGAAACAATGCGTATTTTCATCTATTAGCATTTCTCACCATTAAAGTTACAAATTCTGCTACGAGTTGAAATTACCAAATGTTTGACATCCAATTGCTGAATATTAATAAATCAATGTGGTATAGAGGTGTCTTAAACAAATGAATGTTTACCATAAATAAATATCATACTCTGTCCATCATTCTGTTCCAGCAACTGGTTCATCAAAGGCTGTCGCATGTGCTGTCCTGTCTGGGATGGTGCATATAAAACACCCCATGCTGCTTATCGGAAAGATTAATCTATGTGGCGGCAGCAGGTTTCCTCTAAATAAATGTTAGAATGGCCGTATGATTGACATCCAATAGCCGATAAGATAAAAATCAATGTGCTCTAGAGGCGTCGTTAAATAAAACAAATGGTTTTTCTTCCAGTTTTATGAAAAACCTATAATTGTTTGATGAGTTAGAGTTATCCTGCCCATTGAATGTTATTTGAGCATTTGAAATTGTACTGTTAAACAAAAATCCTTCCAAGTGATATATACAGAACAGCAAAAGAAATGCAAATATTTGTTCAGATCCATTTTAATCAAACTAGACGAAAAATTCATAAAACCGTAAAACTCATACTGCGCATGCTTTACACTTCTCTGCACATGCCTCTAGTAAGCAAAACAGCCAATGTGAAAATATGGTTAACTTTTATTCAATCATATATTGCAAATTAAATTTTCCTTTTATTTGCTGTTTAATATATTTTGTTTAAATTCATACCAATTTCCTGCAATAAAATGTGTCTTTTCTTGATTAATCTTTGCAAAATTTTGATTTTTTGTGATCAGATATTTTCCATGTTTGGTAAAAATGAAACATTTAAGTTTTTGGAGCCACATTTCTCCCTAAATTGGTTTTCTCAAAATCTTAACACGTTTCATGTATCGGTCAAAGAAGCGAGCACATTTCACTTTGATAGATAATTGAAGCATCATGGATGAGTAGCTGCAGACAAAAGACCATATTGATATGTAATTACATTTCTATTCCAATGTTACACTTTCAGTAGCATAGTTGCTGTATAGTCTGCTTATGTAGTAGACACAGTCTAAATCAGTAGCGGATCCAGGTGGTCAGGATCTACCACTTTCATTTTTTTTTTTTACCTTTTACTGAGTGGAAGGACGTGAAAATTAACAATTTTTTCTCCTTTTTCTATTCACTCATCACTTTTGACCCACCCACCCCCTTTCAGAAATCCACATTTAGACCCCCCTTTCAGAAATCCTACATCCACGCCTGTAAACTAGCATACGTCCAGTCTAGAAATCTGTCTGATCAAGATATCATTTTAATCCAGCATTTGTCTAATCCAAAGATCAACCCTGGATGTGCAGTTGTTAAGCTGTCTGACTCATGGCTGGTAGGTGCTGGGATCAAATCTCAGTCGAGGCATGGGATTTTTATTCTCAGTATAGGCTCCAACCAAGAGTGAGTGTTCTACACTGACCAGTGGTCCATAACTGGTTTTATAAAAGGCCGTGGTATGTGCTATCCTGTCAATGGGATAATGCATATAAAAGATCCCTCTCTGCTTATCGATAAGAGTAGCCACATTAGTGTGGTGGCAGCAGGTTTCATCTCTTCTACTAACACTAACCTTTGTCCTGGACAGACGGCACAGAAGGCTGAGTTTTGTGGCCAGGACAACGTGCTTGAACCATAATTGGATATAAGCACAAAAATAAATATAAATAACCAAAAATGGGTAATCTAAATTGGCATAAGTCCAGTCTTGAAATCTGTCTAATTCAGATACCAACCCAAGCCAGTGGTTAAGCTGTAAGGTTCATGGCTGGTAGGCATTGGGATCAAATCTCAGTTGAGGCATGGAATTTTAAATCTCAATACTGGCTCCAACTCCAGTGTGAGTGCTCTGCAAGTCTCATTGTGTAGGTGTATACTACTTACATTGACCAGTGATCCGCAACTGGTTTATCAAAGTAAAGTTTGTTTTATTTAACGACGCCTCTAGAGCACATTGATTTATATCTGATCATCGGCTATTGGACGTCATGCATATGGTCGTTCTGACATAAGTCTTTAGAGGAAACCCACTGCTGCCACATAGACTACTCCTTCCGATAAGCAGGCAGCAAGGGATCTTTTATATGCACCATCCCACAGACAGGACAGCACATCAAGGCCTTTGATGAACCACTTGTGGGCCACTGGTTGGAACGGAAAATAGCCTGGTTTATCAAAGACTGTGGTGTATATTGTCATGTATGTATAATGATCCCTTGCTGCTTATGAGAGAGAGAGTAGCCCATGTGGGTGTAGTGGGTTTCCTATGATAGACCACAAGTCACAAAACACACCATATGTCTGACACCTAATTGGCGCTGAATAAAAAATATGATGGTGTATCGTTACACAAACAATCCTTTCCTTTTTCTGTCTAATCCAAAATTTTGTCTCCTCCAAATGGTGCATCTGCACAAGATACTACAAGATGAATCCCTAGGTTAAATTGAATCACTGAAAACATACATGACTTTAATCAAAAAATTTGATTTACACAAGAAATCTATAAACAAAGATCTGTCTTGTCCCAAAACCATGATCTCTGGCCTCTGAAGCATAGTGGTTAAGCTATCGGTCTCATGGCTGGTATATACTGGGATCGAATCTCCGTTTAGCCTTGGGATTTTTAATCTCAGTATCGACTCCAACCCAGAGTGAGTGTTCTGCAAGCCTCAGTGGATAGGTGTATACCACTTACACCGACCAGTGGTCCACAACTGGTTTATCAAAGTCCATGGTATGTGTTATCCTGTCTGGGATAGTGCATATAAAAGATCCGCATCAGTGTGGCGGCAGTGGGTTTTGTTTCTCCTACTAACACTAACCTCTTTCCTGGACCGACAGCTCAGGAAACAGAACCGTGTGCCTAGGACAGCGTGCTTGAACCTTAATTGGATATAAGCACGGAAATAAATACAACCAACCAACCAGGATCTGAAACTTTGAAGCAATCTCCATGTCATTGCCAATAGCTGTGGGCAATTTCGGGAGTTGACATTTTGTATCTATGAATATATATGTATGTTTATCTAAGATTATATGTGTATTCTGGTGATATAGATTAGATAAAAAAAGAAAAAGAAATGGATCTGTATAAACCAGACATATTTTAGCCCTGAAAGACAAAATAACACGAAATTAAAGTGCTCTTGTCTGAAACTATTTTTTTTGTTACTGTACACTGATAAATGAATGACCTTTTGTGCTCGGTATACCTGAGTAAATGGATTAAGTCCTTCCTTGAACACTGAATGAGAGCCATTAGTGGTTATACAATCGTGTAATTGGTACAGTAACTACATGTGTATAGACCTAGTCTACAATCATTGCATGGTTAGAACACTGCCATTAGCAATGCATGGGCAATCAAGTGTAATAGTCTATATATCAGGCATAGTACATCTCTGCGGAATTCTGCTAAAAGCAATAATAATAATAGCAAACAAACAAACAAACATACAAAAATAATAATGATAACGTGAATTCTGTAAAAAGCAATAATAATAATAATAATGATATGAATTCTGTGAAAAGCAATAATAATAATAATGACATAAATTCTGCGAAAAGCAATAATAATAATAACAAACAAACATACAAAAATAATAATAATAATAATGTGAGGAAGTATGTGGTAGCTTCCGCACATGCGCAGTCAATGTTGTCTATGAATGGTGCATGGTTGTGCAAAATCTTTTCTACTTTTCATCACCTGGGGTTACATTGTTCCGCGAAAATCATTTTTAGTCTGTACCATGCCTGATATATAAACATCATTTTAATTGTTAAGAAAGTAACTGTCTGCTGTAGTGCAGTAGTTAAGCTATCAGACTCACAGCTGGTAGGTACTGGGATCAAATCTCAGTTGAGGGATGGTATTTTTAATCTCGATACCAGCTCCAAACCAGAGTGAATGCTTCGCAAGGCTCAGTGGGTAGGTGTACACCACTTACACCGACCATCCAAAAGTGGTTTATTAAAGGCTATGGAATATGCTATCCTGTTATGGGATAGTGCATATAAAAGATCTCTTGCTGCTTATTGATACACGTAAGTGTAGACATATTAGTGTGGTGGCAACAGGTTTTGTCTCTCCTACTAACACTAACCTCTGTCTTGGACAGACAGCACAGGAAGCATGCTTGAACTGGCCTTTAATAAACCAGTTGTGGACCACTGGTCAGTGTAAGTGGTATACACCTAATCACTGAGCCTAGCGGAGCCAATACTGAGATTAAAAATCCCATGCCTTGACCGAGGTTCGATCCCAGTACCTACCATTGGATATGAGCATGAAAATAATTACAACCAACCAACCTGTTAATAAAGTTTAAAAAAAAAATTATGTTTGGATACCTTAAGTTGTAAGAAATTATAATTCAACATAAACTACTTTTTTAATCACTGTTTGTATTTATATAAAATTTCAATTTTAAATTTCGTTATCATTTTTGGCAATGCCAATGGCTTAATTTTTCAGTTTGTAAGATAAAATCTGCAAACCTGAATATTATTTTGGAAAATTAACTTAAAATTATGGGGAAAGAAGAGCAGTTTCACAGTCATTATATTGAATATAGTAATATATCAAAGGTTTCCTTGGGTATTGGGACCAGTGGTCCACAACTGGTTTATCAAAGGCTGTGGTATGTGTTGTTCAGTCTGTGGGAAAGCACATATAAAAGATTGCTTGCTGCTAATTGGAAAGTTTTCCTCTAAAGACCATGAGTTACATAATATCATATGTGAGACACATAATAGCTGCTGAATAAACAATGTGCTGACATGTAATTAAACAAGCCTTTCTGGGTATTGGTATCGGTTTGTGCAAGTAAAGTTTGTTTTATTTAACGACGCCTCTAGAGCACATTGATTTTTATCTTACCATCGACTATTGGATGTCAACCATGTGACGCTCTGACATATGTTTTAGAAGAAACCCGCTACTACCACTTAGGCTTCTCTTTCCAATAAGCAGCAAGGGGTCTTTTATATGCACTGTCCCACAGACAGGACAACACATACCACCGCCTTTGATGAACCAGTTGTGGACTACTGGTTGGAACAGAAAATAGCCCAAACTGCAAATGGATCCACTGAGAAGGATAGATCCGACTACCAACAGCTTCACAAGCAGTCTGTTTGTACATGTATGGCTGCACCAAGGGTACCGGGAGTCTGTCACATGTGGGAACTTCGTCATACTCAATTTCTTCTTCAAAAAACATAATGATGGCTAATTGTGTGCAAAGAAAATGAAATGTTAAAGTCATTTCACTCTCAATTAGCAATGTAAATAGCAAATGTTCCACTGGCTTCACATATTTGTGCTATCTTGTGGTGAGACAAGGAGAGATAAGTAATGCTGATTTGGAAAGATTTTACAGAGATGTTTATGAACAAAATTTAATAGTCAAAAATATATTATAATTCAATTATTTATTTACCTGATCTGTTTAAGTGGGATGTATAGACAGACACTGTTTATATGAAAAAATTAACCAAAAATGGAAATCCTTTCCCTTGAACTTTAAATACTTAATCAGTACCATAGCTATTTCCTTTCGATACCCAGACTTTGAATGAATCTTTCCACAGTTTGGGCTATTTTCCATTCCAGCCAGTGGTCCACAACTGGGTTATCAAAGGCCATGGTTTGTGCTATCCTGTCTGTGGGACGGTGCATATAAAATATCCCTTGCTGCTTATCGGAAGGAGCAGCCTATGTGGCGGCAGTGGGTTTCCTCTAAATAAATATGTTAGAATGACCATATGTACATGTAAAACGTCCAATAGCCGATGATAAGATAAAAATCAGTGTGCTCTAGAGGTGTCGTTAAATAAAACAAACTTTATTTATTTGAATCTTTCCATTTTAATATTAACATATATATATATATCCTAAAGTGCCAAAATGCGTCCTCTGTCCAAAATGCGTCGTAAGTTACTTCTAAATAAACAATGCTTGTGAATTTTAAAATATCTCACCACACACGTTGGCAATACAAGTCTTTATCAAAGAGATGTAAAAATTTGCAGAAAAGATGTAAAAAAATATTTTTGGGACACAAGTATAGATTACCGCTCTTTTCCACTCTGAGATTTAACTAAATGTTAGGACATATTTTAAAAAAGTGATTTGTCACATAACAGCGATTGGAATCGTTCACTTCTTAGGTCAAACACATCTGTGTTTGGTCTGTATTCAAGATAACATGGAATTTGTTTTGGCATGAACATGTTTCTGACAGCTACATGCGATAGTCACAAGAATGGGATGCAATTTGGCACTAGTAAATTAATTATAAAATTTGACAACACATTAGAAATAGTTTTTCTCCCAAAATAAGGCAAGTTAGAAATAAATTTGTTATTGATTGCATTACTATATTCAACAACGTAAACAGTGATGTCATTACTGATAAAGTATGTGACTCAACTGCGCATGCCAGTAGCCAGTTCCTGTTAATGGGACGCAATTTGGCATGACGATGATACCTGTATTAACTATCACACTAGTTCTGATTATAGTCATTCATCTGTTACTGAGATGCTTATAGTTAAATGGAATCTGTGCTTTACTTCGAGACAATTTAGGTACAGCCATGCATATATTCATGAATGCCATCACTGTTTGTATTCATGAAGGTCATATTATGGTCACTATAAAATTAAAGATAACATTATGGTCAGCATAAACTGAAGGAAGCTAACTGATGTCTGGATAAAGCCCTGATAACTGTTCCGTTTGGATTTTGGCTACTGAACTGTGCAGAGCGTAAATAAATACCAATAGGTTATGATGCTGTTATAATTAGCAAGTATTTCTACTATGATAAAAACTAACAAAATGCAAAATAAAACAAGGATGTAGCCAGAAATATTTTAGCGTTATGCATGTCGAAGATGGAAAGAGCACAGCAAGAGGGTTTCTTACTAGTACATATTAGTTTATTTTTCAGATATTTAACTAATCCAGCGAGGCAAACATTTATTTTAATTGTGTCAATAATCACTGAAAAAAAATAAAAAAATGGCAGCAAACGTCCCATGGTGAGAAGGTTGCATACATGTACCATAGATTTTTGTACATACATTTCTATGTCATAACACATGTACAATTTTCTCACAATATGAGAAGATACATACATGTAGGAATAGCATTTTTGAAAAGTATAATTAGTTGGTAATCGGTCAGTTACAAAATATTTATATGTTGACCACTAATATTTTAGCTATGCAACTTTAAACCTGCATCAATTGAGTTGTAA
>JAULBS010012360.1:0-25502 GCA_032355785.1 Symmetromphalus regularis | reverse complement strand
ATGTACTTAGCATCTTTCTCACACTCAAATCAACCACATCAAAATGTACACAGCATCTTTCTCACACTCAAATCAACCACATCAAAATATACTTAGCATCTTTCTCACACTCAAATCAACTACATAAAAATGTACATAGCATCTTTCTCACACTCAAATCAACCACATTATAATGTACTTAGCATATTTCTCACACTCAAAACAACCACATCAAAATGTACTTAGCATCTTTCTCACACTCAAATCAACTACATAAAAATGTACATAGCATATTTCTCACACTCAAATCAACCACATCAAAATGTACTTAGCATCTTTCTCACACTCAAATCAACCACATCAAAATGTACACAGCATCTTTCTCACACTCAAATCAACAACATCAAAATGTACTTAGCATCTTTCTCACACTCAAATCAACTACATAAAAATGTACATAGCATCTTTCTCACATTCAAATCAACCACATTATAATGTACTTAGCATCTTTCTCACACTCAAATCAACCACATCAAAATGTACCAAGAATCTTTCACCCATCCAAACTGTATGAATGCAACAAAAGATAAAAGATTTAGATTGGATTGGTAAAAATAAAAAGCTGATGAGAACTTGATGAACCAGTTTTTATCCAATGTTCTAATCATGGATTAAGAATGTGCAAGATTGTCTGATATACACGAACACGGAGGACAATATTACATTTGCAGGAGTCAGCAGACGTAATTTGCTGCAAGGCATGAATAAGAAGCGGTGCTCAACAATCGATAGATGCATCTCACTAGCAGATCCACACAGGAGCTTCTCCGTTATAGATTACGTCCATTACAGTTGGCATGTTGCGAGCCAATTTAAACAAAACTTGCCACTTCGATGTGGGCTACACCTAATTACACAACCACATGGAACTAGGCAAGGGAATACACTATGTACACATTTATATTAATTCCATCACAATATTTAAGTGGAATAATGTATAACTATTCTTTGACGATACTGAAGTGGGCTACATGTATATAACTTATTACATTTACCTACATTTGGAAGCAGGCCTGGACATAAATGTTTATATTATATCCTATCACTCTGTGTTGTAATGGCAAAAACAAAATTGATCATGCAATGATTTCAACATTTGTTCAGTAACTGACCTATTGATAGAGAAATTAATTATGTATTGATATAATTATTTCATCAATCAGTACACTCAATTTGCATCAAAGATTCATCAAAAAAATAACGACTGAGAGTCAATTTATATACATGTATATTGTTAATCTTCAAATCAGGGTAAATGGATAACATAGCATGACATCATTAACTAAATTAAATTTCCAAATGGTGACACTGTAAAATAACTGTTGACTCAAGATACTATTTTTATACATCTTAATTAATTAGGCACTTCACATATGATGTGGTGAGCTCTCCTGTACTTTTCTAACAACCAAAATGTCCCTTAAATACAAATATGTTTATATAATTGTACAGGGGTTGAACTAAAAGAGGGACACAACAATTCTTGTCTTGTAATCCCAGGAATCAAGAGGCCACCAAGGCAATTTTGAGGATACAACAGTAAATGTCAGTTTCCTATGAGGCAAGCAGAAAAAAGGGCACAGCAATATTTGCCTTCGTTAGAAGTGAAATTGAGAGGACAATGCCACAAAGGAACAGGGCGGCATGTCAAATGCCTCAATGACTTGGTGAAATTCAACCCTTGCATGTACATAAATTAAAAATAATTTTTATAAACTCTTCTGCCAACTTTTGAAGCAAATGTAACTGCACAGTATCTGGTAATTATAATTCTGAACAACAACCCTTGACCACGCAAATTACCACTAGTGTTTCTAACAGCAACGAGGTATTACTTTGACAGGATCATTCCCATTTAACAGTCATTTTGTGCTTAAAAACATCTAAAATGCCAGCAAACTTGACTTTTTTTCTAATCATTAATGATGAAGCAGTAAATTAAACGATGGCAATAACGGGACTGATTAGACAACTCTCAAAAGAACCATATTCCTCGGATCACTATGGTAACAGATTCGTAATCCACTGTGCGGCTTTGAGGAGAAAATGGTTTCGCAGCCAGACATTGATCAGTTCCAAATCAAGACTGTCCATCTTACACAAGGTGAATCATCTCATGTGATCCCATACCGTCCCCGGCCTATGTCAGACGTGTTTGTCACAGTTACTGATTTAGAAAATAAAGATATATTTAATATTTCATGTAACCACAGACAAAAGGTCAATAAGACAGGATGAAGATTTTTTCATACTAATATGTTTGTTTTTTTTCATTTAAAAGAAAATATTAAATCCAGTTTTAAATTCGCTGAGGTAGGAACAGTTTGATCACCAGAGTGATGGGGTCAGTTATTTCTTATTCCAGCCAGTGGTCTACGAATAGTATATTAAAGGCTGTTCATGATTCTGTGGAAACGTGTATATAAAAGACACCATATATCTTTGACACAAGACTGTTTGTTTAACAACATTCAAGAATGCCCGACCCATTTGCAGTTTGGGCTATTTTCTGTTCCAACCAGTAGTTCACAACTGGTTCATCAAAGGTCGTGGTATGTGCTGTTCTGTCTATGGGAACGTATATTTTAAAAAATCTTACTGTTTATCAGAAAGAGTAGCCTACATGTATGTGGCACCAGCAGGTTTCCTCTAACCATATGTCAGAATGACTATATTATTGATGTCCAATAGCCAATAATAAGATAAAAATCAATGGTCTCAAGAGGTATCGTTAAATAAAACAAACTTTACTTTTTTCAAGAACCCCCAGTTTAATGTGCAACTATCAGATGTGCAGGATTTGTGAGACATGGTCCAGAAGAAACTCTCACCCACCACATAGGTTATTCTTTCTGATAGGTTGGCTGGTTGTATTAAATTTCGTGCTTATATCCAATTAAGGTTCATGCACAATGTCCTGGTCACACAACTCAGCTTCTTGTGCTGTCTGTGAAGGACAGAGGTTAGTGTTAATAGGAGATACAAAACCCACTGCCACCACACTAATATGGCTACACTTATCGATAAGCAGCAAGGAATCTTTTATATGCACAACCCCATTAACAGGACAGCACATACCATGTCCTTTTATAAACCAGTTGTGGACCAGTGGTAATTCTTTCGGATATGCTGCGAGGTGTCTTTTATATGGATCTTCTCACAAACAGGATCATACAAACCACAGTCTTTGTTATACAAGTCATTAGCCACTGCCAGTTCACTAAACAATGTGCTCTGGGTGCCATAACAAATATCAGTAATTTTCTTTCCAATAACCCACATATTTAGTTATTCAAAGCATCACAATTGAACGTCACACTAAAAGAAAACTACATAATGGCGTGACTAGGATAGATGTTAATTGGTTGTTAATCAAGTGTTCAGGTGCAATATTTACTCCAGGTCAACATGACACACAGTGAGCTGAAAGAGGTTACAGTGAGTCAGCAACTCTAATGAATGGACAAAGCGGGTTCTATGTTTACAAACTATGAAGGACAAAAGGATAACCCAAGTCACTAAAACCTACAGTGTAGGGCTACTATATGAAATGTTTGTTTCTTGATACCCAAGCATTTTAATTGTTAATCACGCATTGTTCAGAGGTAATGTCTGGGGGAGGTGAGGTGCATATACAGATCAATCCCAATCAGTGGACCTATTCTGCTATTACTCATTCCAGTCAGTGGTTCACTAATGATATACAAAAAGCTGTGGTATGTGTTATCACATCTGTGAGAAAGTACATATTAAAGACTATTAGCAGAGATAGAAATTAAGAAATAATTCTGTTTCCCTTCACTGAAGGGGATCAATCCAATGACCCATCACACCTTAGGTGGAAGCACTTCCTCTGAGCCACAACCTAAACATAGTTTCTTCTGAAGACCATGAGTTAATAATACTGCACACTTGATACCTAATATCCAATGATTAAATATGTTTGGCTGTTGATAAATAAAAATGCCTTCATATTCTGTGTCAATCACACAAAACTTTTGATTTAGACCAAGTTCACAGCATTGATTTTATGTTTCTGGCTTCAGCATACATGTTCTAAACATCGTTAACAAGAAGCAGTCAAAAGATGGAGAAGAGACGCAAGAAAAGTGGACAGTTCAAGAATGATTACTCATGTAAGAACAAGAATTAATCTTTTCTTGTAGACATCAGATCAGTCATAACATAGCTGGGGAATAGCTAACCAGATAGACATGTATCTCTGATACAAATGCACAACAGAGGGAGAACATTCAAAACAGAAAAAAACCTGATGCAACGATACAGGTCTATTTTTCATG
Organism: Symmetromphalus regularis; assembly: GCA_032355785.1. Lineage (NCBI taxonomy): Eukaryota > Metazoa > Mollusca > Gastropoda > Neomphalida > Neomphalidae > Symmetromphalus > Symmetromphalus regularis. The sequence continues at coordinate 21,162 of JAULBS010012360.1, read as the reverse complement.
AAGTTCACCCAAGATTTAAAAATTAAAATGTTCTTGTCTTTCAGTTGAGTTTTCAATTTGTATAATTTAGCCTGAAGCCAGTATTATTTATGCAATAAATTCAATTAAGAGAAAAGAGCCTTTAAAATATATAAACTTGAATGCAACAATTTAGGAGTGTCTGGTAGTCCAGTACTCCTTAGGTCTGTATACATTTTATAGTATAAGTATCAACTGTCTCTTCAAACTGTTTATCTGTTTTATATGTGGCACAATGTACTTCTCATTGGATTTGTGTAACACTCTCTAGATATGTGTAAATAGGGAATGCAAAATTATGTACCAACTATAACACTGTTTTCATGAATTTAGCCAAATGGCTGCTTCAGAACCACAGGGGTGTAAGTTCGGGTAGCAGTTAATGGAGAAAAGGGCCAAAAACTGTTTCTCAAGTAGACACAAGTTTTATGTGAAATATCTTTTGATTTGAAGATAAATGTGGGTTAGCTTCAGAAACCAACATATACCCTTTGTGCACAGATGCAGCTCACTAAGGGGCATTCAGTGATACCAGTAAGTGCCAAATCCAGACTTACACCCTTTTGGTTCTGAAGCAGTGAAATAAATAAATCTGTTAAAGCTTGTCTTGCAAATGAAACCAGTTTAATTCAGAACACAGCATGAGAATGAGAAACCAAATGAACATCCATGTTAAAGATGCACAACAAATGGGAGACAACAACCTTCAACACCAGATGCAACTTTGTTTTCATGACCATCACTCAGGCAGAAAATGTTAATTCTGGTATTGCAGATTAATTTTTTAATTCAATCTAAAGCCAGTATTACAGAAAATGCACAATAAATGTGTAAAACAGAACCTTCAAAATAAATAAAACAAAATACAACTTTAACCCTGGCTTTCATGAACATCAGCCAAGCAGAAAAATCTGTCAATGCCTGTCTTGCAACTGAAATCAGTTTAATTCAATCTGATGCCAATATTATTTCCATCAAAAGGGCTGACAACAAAAAACTAATGATCCAATTAACATGTTAACAAAGTGTGCCGAGTGTCAGACAAACACACAATGTCCAGCCCTGAAATGATATGCCTCTTTGCAATCCGAGTCAAATCCAGTGTTTGGAAACGGCTTTAGCTCTTCAAATTAAACAGTATTCATAGTTGTTCACAGTCAAGACAGTAGTTTACATAACAAATTCATGACACATTTTGTAATACTAACAAAGCCTGTCAATATTTGATCAACTGTATATCGATATAAATGTCATCTTTTACAAACAAATCAAAACTGCACTTAAACATGCTGTCTCTTGTCTCAAGGCTGTCCAATCTATTTAGTAAAACTTATATTAGTTAAATATGTTTAAATATTTCAGTGTTATTTGCATTTATACCGTTATCATTACAGAAGCAACATCTACAAATTCAAGATTACAATTATATGTTTTTGTTTGCTTTTCTGTTGTTGTTGTTTTTAAAATGAATGCATAATAGTTACCATTTGCATCACACTCTCTAATACCTATAATGTACTCTATGAAAGAAAATTAATTATCCCCTGCCTCCATTCCCCTGAAGATATATGATCACCACCAAGGTGAGAAACACATTTCTACCACATCATTCTTCTCAAGATTGAATAATAAGGATTAGATAGCAATATGTAGTTGTGATACAACATAAGCTAAATAACCTATCTAAACATTTTGTTGTGATGCCATAAAATTCAAATGATGTTTACATACTGGATTAGACAAAGTTTTTCTAGTGTTATGAGCCAGTTTGGGACTAAACAATCCACCAATTATTATGTGCAACATTTCACAGCATTAGCCATGCTAATTTAATCTCAAGATTGAAGTAAGTGCTGGCACTGAGTCATCCAACTGATAGGCTCGCACAGAGAAACAGTCATGGCCATCTGTTCACACCAACTGTAATCTTTATCATTGTCCTTTTTTATACTGGAATTACAATTTGTGGTGGCATCAAACTGAAACAGGTGTTTGAACTTATTAATGATATAGTTAATAAAATTTAAACTATTCTCAACTGATTATTAGTATGAGGTTACCATGAAGCTGAAAGCAATACAAAGCAAGGCATAGAAAGTTTAGAATTTCATGGTGCCTGTAAAAACGATTTTGGGAGTGGTAGGTGGGGGGCACTGATGGACTCGATACAAACTCTATATCAGATTTTGGTCACAATGGCAAAAATTTATTATTAAAAAAAAGGCTCCCCCTCCCAGCTTCTTACAGGCCTGAAAGGGCTATATCTCCAGTATGGTGACCAAAGGGAGATAACCTACTGTTAATGCATGACCTCAATGAAGTCAGATTGGCTCCTTTAATAGTTCTGCTTATTCAAGTTTTTTATCATTTTTTTGTTTGTTTTAAACCCCACAACTATAGCACAATGATTTCTTAATCACTGGCTATTGGATGTCAAATATTTAGAAAAATTTGTCAAGTAAGCCAACCACTGACAAGTTTTGAACTACAGTCTTTAACCTGGAGATTATTATTATTATTTTTTTTAACGACACAATAACATGTAGACCACAGATTTATTAATCATTGGTTATTGGATGTCAAACATTTGGTTATTTTGACACATAGTCAAATGGAAGCCAGCCTCCAATGGGTTTTGAGCCACTGTCATCAGCTTGAGAGCCCAATGTTTTACCACTGGGTCAGTTAGGCTAACGTTATGCACTAATTGTAACAGCAATAAATTAAATGACACAAGCGGATGACACAACACTATTTCGTACTAAGTTAACTGTTGTGAGATGCATGGTACTATTAATCACTGTACCAAATTAAACCAGTGGTCTGGAGACAAATGGATCTAGTTTGCTAACCTGTCACAGTTGTTGTAAAATCATTCAGACAGTGGGAACATACTCATAATTAATCTATGCACTCACTGCCTCAAGGTTTAAGATCACAGAGTACTAGATACTGTGCAAATGTTTTAAAACTTTTTGTCTGTATTCAATGTTGAATTATATACTTATATCAATTTTTTTATATTTGCTTTTTTAATTTTATTTGTAAAAAAATATACAATGTATTTTCAAGCAACAAAAGTGAACTGAATTATGTTAACAAAAATTCTTTATGAATTTAAAAAATTAATAAACAATGTTTATGAATACAAAACACTGACACTAAACGATATTTTTTAAAATATGAATACGGAAAAAAAAAATGTTTCCAATGAAAAAAAAATCTTTATTAAATTTAATTTCTATAATTATAGTAATTGATCTTAATAATGAATAAAAATGTTCTTATATGATGAATAATATGTATGCTACATGTTAAAACATGTCTAGTTGCTTTGTAATATCAACCATCTCATTATAGTGAGTATAATCAGGTAATGACATCCTGTCTTTAATAAACTCAAACAGCCAGAGTCAGCTTTATTGAAGCAGCATTACAAGAGAACGTAATTATGTTTAGCAATGACATATGTCAGCATACATACACTCAGAGTAATGGAATTCTAATGCTTTTCACAACTATTTGATCCAAAGACAATAGTACATGTACATGTATGTGCAGTCCTGTATGTCGGGAAGCATTTGTAAAAGATCCCTTGTAGCTAATCGAAAAGAGTAGCCCAACACATGAAATTGTCCGCAACAATTGACATTGTCAAGGAGTTTGCTGCAAAGTTTTTCATGCTAGAGGGACTTTTTTTCACTGCTGACTAAAAAAAAATTTCTTCTTTCAAGGTGTATTCTTTTCTTATTATTAAAGAAAAAGTATAAAATTGCTTTGAAAAATGCTATGGACACTATTTCAACACAGCATTTATTTTGCCATGGAATTTTACTTAATTGCAGGGGTTGGTAGCCAATGTGGCAGTAGTTGGTTTTCTCTAAAGACCATGAGTCACAAACACTGATGTCTGACACCTAATAGCTGCTGAATAAACAATATGCTGGGAGGTCATTAACAAAACAATCCTCTCTGTCTTTACTCCAGGATTGCCATGGGGCATACAAACCCTGTGTGTACATCTGTGCTTTTAAGATCAGTCAACTCCAAATGCTTTACTAGCCTGGTGATGCAGAATATTGACCAGTGGTGGCCATTATGCTGTCGCTTTGCATCAGACAATAAATACCATCGGATGAGGATTTCAGACCAGATTTGTTCATAAGCTGATCACCAATGCAAATCATCATATTAAATGCTCTAATATGAGACTTACAATTTACATGCCCATCAATTACTAGCACGAGTGTTCCGGAGTATAATTAAACGTCTGTTGCTGGTACAAAGACACTAATTAGCTTTATCTCCTGATCAGTTGATGGAGTAATGAGCACCGCATTCCCATTTATTGTCACAGACCACTATAATGACAGGAATCAATGGGAATACCTATACAGGCTGTACGGTACAATTACCAATGCCAATAAAAGTTGAAGGTTTTTTTTTTTTATTGAGGTTTGATTTTAAAAGAATGCTGGTTTGTAAACAGATATGTTGAGAATGTGGTTTGGTATATATAGTTGTATTTTTTTAATTTACTGTTTTTAATTTGTTACAAAATAGTTTTTATAAATAAAATTTATACAGAAAGCAGTATGTCCACTCAGTGAGAAAATGCATATAAAAGACCAATTCCTGCTAATTGGAAAGAATAGCCTATGTGGTGATAACAGGTTTCCTCAGTGAATAACATGTCAAAAATACCACTGATTAAACAATATTTGCTGGGGAGTTTTTAAACAAACAACCCATTCCTTCCATTCTTGGATGGTTATCATGATTAAATGCATTTATATCCTTCTCAGATAGCACTTATCCATCTAGTGATGCAAGGTGACTATTATATACATATTAAAAAAAATTCTAAATAATTTCCAAAATGAATTCCATTAATCAAATTAAACAACTAAAAAAAAAGTCACACAAAAAAACCAACTTTAAAAACAACAAAAATTATGTTTGTTTTTATTATAAAAATTAAAATATGAACTGTGCTATTTCTGACTGTGGACAAAACCTACATGTACATTTAATCTTGAAAAACTGAGAAGTAATTGTCTCAGACCTGATATGAAAAACATATGAAATATGAGAAGTGAAATAACGCTAAACCAATAAATTACTTGTCCAAAGAGAAAAGGAGAGAAAAAAACTCAAGTGGACCGTGATCGATTTGGAGCTCACCAAATGAGGTGGTGAACAAATCAATACAGTGAATTCAAATAACAGTGTGCAAGCTGGGCAGAAAGAAAATCAGAATACTAGCTAGCTGTCCTTGGGAGTTTGTAAGAAAATCACAAGACTAGTTGGCTGTCCTTGGTAGTTAGTGAGAAAATCACAAGACTAGTTAGCTGTCCTTGGTAGTTAGTAAGAAAATCACAACACTAGTTGGCTGTCCTTGGTAGTTAGTGAGAAAATCACACTAGCTAGCTGTCCTTGGTAGTTAGTGAGAAAATCACACTAGCTAGCTGTCCTTGTTAGTTAGTGAGAAAATCACAATACTAGTTGGCTGTCCTTGGTAGTTAGTAAGACAATCACAACACTAGTTGGCTGTCCTTGGTAGTTAGTGAGAAAACCACAACACTAGCTAGCTGTCCTTGGTAGTTTGTAATAAAATTACAACACTAGCTAGCTGTACTTGGTAGTTAGTAAGAAAATCACAACACTAGTTGGCTGTCCTTGGTAGTTAGTGAGAAAATCACAACACTAGCTAGCTGTCCTTGGTAGTTTGCAAGAAAATAACACTAGCTAGCTATCCTTGGTAGTTTGTAAGAAAATCACAATATTAGTTAGTTGTCCTTGGTAGTTTTTGAGACAATCACAATACTACATGGCTGTCCTTAGTAGTTTGAAAGAAAATCACAATGCTAGGTAGCTGTCCTTGGCAGTTTGTAAGAAAATCACAACACTAGCTACATGTAGCTGTCCTTGGTAGTTTGTAAGAAAATCACACTAGTTAGCTGTCCTTGGTAGTTTGTAAGAAAATCACAATGCTAGGTAAGTGTCCTTGGTAATTTATAAGAAAATCACAACACTAGTTAGCTTTCCTTGGTAGTTTGAAAGAAAATCCCAATGCTAGCTAGCTGTCATTGGAACGTTGTAGAAAATCGCAATGCTAGCTAGCCGTTCTTAAACTTTGTAGATGTCCTTGGAATGTCATAGAAAGCTAACTAGCTGTCCTTGGAAATTTGTATACAATCATTACTAGTAGCTGTCCTAGTAACTTTATATTATTAATAAGGTGATAAAATTTCATAAACAGAAAAAGAAAATTAGTTTAATGATGCTCCAGGCTGTTTAATCAGTGGCTAGTACTAAAATAACATTTTAAACATACTTCAATCTATAGAGGTTACAAAATTAACTTTTATTTTAACCAGTCCTTATGTAATTTAACATGTCTACAAGTAATTATAAATGTAGCTGCCACTATGAGTAGTTCTTGGAACTGTTAATAACAACTAGTAGGGTGAGAGGTGGAAACAAAAAAAATATGAGGTACATGTAGGTGAATTAATCTATTAATTTTCTACCCTATCATATTGTTTGGTAACTATTAGGAGTTACGACATGTATTTTATGACACACTGTCAACAGAAGAAAAACACTCCATTATTATACTTTTTGGGGATTTATTTTTTTGTTTAATGACTCCACTAGAGCACATTGATTTATTAAACATTGGCTATTGGATGAAAAAGATTTGTTTATTTTGACACGTAGTCAAGTATGAGCCAGCCTCCAACTGGTTTTGAACCACAGTCATTAGCTTGATAGTCCAATGTTCTACCACCGGACCACCATGGCTCACCCCTTATTAAACTCTCTTTGATTATTAGCAAAAATCGTCTTATTGACTTTAAAAGTCTTTTAAAATTTTATAAACATGGAGTTGATTAGCCATAACTATCCATATACATCGGAGCTATCACCTTTGTGCCTGACATCAGCAATATTATTATTGTGATAATGAACTATGTGCTGGCACTTCTTGCATGTGAATGAAACATCAGCTATCAATGAACTTGTGAACCAAACTTGTTATCTGCTTAAACAGCAGGTCATCTCAGTTGGTGGTCGGAGCAAAGGGTGAAGCTAGAAAAAGCCTATCTGTTTTAATTACGTGGTAATGATCAATAAAACACTAACATCAATAATCAAGATGCAAGGTGCAGGAGATGAATTAGGCTATCGGCTGTATGGATGGAGAAAGCAGATTTATGCAGCATGCAGCAGCTCTAGGACTTGTGTGTATCGGCAATCATCAAAACCAACACACAGCACAGCATGCATGCAGCCATAGCATGACAGCTAGATTATATTGAGATGTCAAAACTATTAAAGGTGCACATCAAACTTGTATATGAGATTTTATCAAAAGAAAAAAGTAAATGTTATAAAAATATAATACATTTTTTAGGAGTGAAAGATTGAAATGTCATAAGGATGTTTTGTTGACACATCTTGATCTCGAGTCGAACACCAGTCTAGTGAAAATGATCATGCTCCACAAATAAAACAGATAAAATGAGGAGATCATGGACTTTTAAACAATAAAAGTAGAGGGTCCAATATGGTTTTGGTGAGTACAAAACCTTCTGAACTAACCTAAAAATTGAACAGTTTTATAAAGCTATGTTTATCAAAAACGTTAAAGAAGCAGAACTTCTTAGACTATCAAAGACATGTAATAAAAGATCACAATGATCTATTTAAATGTACTCCTGTTAAATAAAATATCAATTAAAAAAATTAGTTTATATTACAACAAACTGAATCAGAATATGTGTAAGAGTTTCTGGTTGGCCACCTTTCCCATACATTTCTGTGAAGAAACAAGAATATTCTACCAATATATTACTGAGTATTGTAAAAACCTCCAGTATCTAATGGATACTACCTAGACACCCCAGCACATAGTTTATTAGATTATTACATTTGTGATTCATGGCTTTAAATGAAACCATGACCTTTATTACACCAGTTATGGACTACTAGCTGGAATAAGAAATACCCAATGTGTCCAAGGAATGGGATCAATTCAATAACCCACTGCAGTTATGTGGATGTAGAGGTACATGTATGTTCCACTCAGTGATACCAAAATTAACATTAACAGTAATACTCAAGAGAACCAGATACCAAAGGTGACACTGACAGTAACAGAGGACCAGTGTATTAGGAAATCACACACCCTGTAAAACACAAACCTCCACTTGTGAATTCCTAAGAAATCGCGTACTCTCTATGTCCATATATGGGTTAGGGTTAGGGGGTGCAATTTCTAGGGGGGGAGGTATGATTTCCTAGGAAATTATAAGTGGAGGTTTGTGATTTCCAGGGGTTTGTAATTAACTGCTACAATGGCTCTAGTGGTGTAGTGGTTAACTATTTGACTCACAATACTGGTACTGGAATCAAACGTCAGTAAAGGTATGGGATTTTTAATCTTGATACCAGCTCCAACCTAGAATGAGTACTCATTAAAAGTAAAGTTTGTTTTATTTAACAATGCCGCTAGAGCACATTGATTTGTATCGTCGGCTATTGGACGTCAATCATATGGTCATGTTAACATGTATTTAGAAGAAACCCACTGCCACCACATAGGCTACTCTTTTCCAATAAGCAGCAAGGGGTCTTTTATAAGCACCGTTCCACAGACAGGACAGCACATACCACGACCTTTGATGAACCAGTTGTAGACCACTGGTTGGAATGGAAAATAGCCCAAACTGCAAATGGGTCCACTGAGGATTACTCATTAAGGCTCATGGGTAGGTGTATGCCACCCATACTGACCAGTGCTCCACAACTGGTTTGTCAAAGACTGTGGTAATATGCCGTGGAAAAGCACATAATTATGAAAGATTCCTGGCTGCTAACTGAAAAGAGTAACCTATGTAGCATTAGTCGGTTTCCTCTAAAGACCATGAGTTGAATAACACGTATGTTTAACACCCAATAACCGCTAAATAAACAATGTGATGGGGTGTCATTACACAAACAATCCTTTCAATAAAAGAGGATGGCATCTTTTAGTGTTATGGATGGCCTTGGGCTGTAGTCAACAAATGAATGAAAAGATGAATTTGTTTATAAAGAATTACTCCTGTGAATTGCCTTTATCCTGTTAATTACAAAAATACAAAGAGTATTTGACAACATGGGAGTGCAATTGAGCTGGCATGACGACAGAACAAAGAGACTTATTGAAATGCTGGTCACACTGACCTGCTGACCGTTGTCAGTGTTATTATGACCACATACAGAGTTGTGTAACACTACTGAATCAGATCACCAATCTCAGTTTAAGTGTGACCTCAGTATTGTGATCTACAGTAAACAAGGATAACAAAGTCCAATAAATTAAAATAAAATGATTAAATGTTGGTACATTATGATTTTCTTTTAAATATTAAAGACACATTTCAGTTAGGTAGGTCCCACATACCCTTATTTTTTCCAGGTTTTTTGGATTCACTTTAGCATTCCCCCAAAAAACAATATTTAACTGCCTCCAAAATACAAATTCCTGCCAATTTGAGACCTGCATGACCCAAAATATTTTGGTGCAAACACTCAGCCACTAAATTGACTATAATTAATATCATAACTTTATTCAGGGCTGATTCCTCACCAGATCAGTTGATAATTTTAGTCTGGGAACTCTGCATCTCATAAAACGTCTTTAGAATTTACAGAAACAATCAACCGAATGATACAACATGGTGGGAGCAGAATGTAGCTCAAACAGTAGATTGTCCACCTGTGAACCGGTCGGTCATCGGATCGATCTTTCTCAGTTGACCCATGGGCTATTTTCCATTCCAACAAGTGATACACAACTGGTTCAACAAAGGCCATAGTATGTGCTGTTCTGTCTGTGGGAAATTGCATATAAAAGATCCCTTGCTGCTTATCTGAAAGAGTAGCCTATGTGGCAGCGGGTTTCCTCTAAAGACATATGTTAGAATGACCATATGATTGACTTCCAATAGCCGAAAAGATTTTTTTTAAAGTGCTCTAGAGGTGTCGTTAAATAAAACAAACTTCTTTTTTTTTGATTCAACATGGTGTGCACACACCTCCAGTATCAAATGGGCATAATGAAATGAGACTGCATTAAACATGTGCAGGGCTTGTTTCTGCTGCCCCGTGCATCACTTTTACCAAATGCTCATCATTAATAACCAATTTCCCAGGATAATCGACTTGTTACATTCAAAATGCCATTAGTGTTATCACAAACCAACTCATCATCAATATTCGTCATGGATTAGAAAACAGATGATAGCAAACAAAACATGGTTTTGTATTACCATTAACATTGTTAGGCTGACAATTCTATACCTCTGCACAAGAAACAGTCCAAGGAACACCTTGACAAAATGGCGAGTGTCTGGATCCATGAATCACCATCAAAACATGATGACCTAGCTAGAACCAATCTAATATTGCATCTATTGTTGATTACATACAGGTAAACTGGTATATATCTTAAAAGAACATCCTTCAAATGAAACAAGGTGTGTTTGATCATACAGAAAGGAGGTAGGAAATACAGTCTCCTTCCAGCTTCAGAAGAAATCAGATTTGGGCTTGAAGCATATAAAATGTCTATCTAATTTTCTGGACAATCAGTCACCATGTTTAACCTCTTTGTGGAGACAGCAACATTGATATTACCTACCTCTTCAAGGATGAAATAACATTTCTGGGTTTTATTTCTGAAATTTGATTAGGCTTTGTCTTTGAATAATTTTTCATCATTTCATTTTTACTGGAACTACATATATTTTTATGATTATGAATTACAAATATCATATATGCCTATAGGCTTTATGACATATGCTGGGTGTTTTTTTTTTTCTGTTTCAACCAGTGATCGACAAATTGTTCATCAATGGCTGTGGTATGTGCTGTCCTGTCTGACGCACAGTGCATATAAAAGATCCTTTGCTGCTTATCGGAAAGAATAGTTTATGTGGCAGTAGCAGGTTTCCTTTAAAAATATGTCAGAATGACCATATGATTGATGTCCAATAGCCAATGATTTCAGATAAAAATCAATGCACTCTAGAGGTGTCGTTAAATAAAACAAACTTTACTTTACAAAGATAAATTATGAAATGGTGAGGAATAATGCTAAGTATTGGAGTCTAGCAACATACATGTAGGTAATAAAATCTGATGTAATATGCAAATTAACTTTGGTTTGGGTTTGGGAAGTCCACTCTCAGTAACAAAAATGTATAACAAGCACATTTTGGACAAAAGCTGGAAAATTTGCTCAGCCTAATGGTACTTGGACATGGTCAACAAAGCTAATGTCGCGATCTAAATGTTGTCATTGTTCTGGTCTTTAAATCACGTTACTCCCACTGGAGATGGAATTGAAGATTTTTGTTGGAGGAATAGCATCATCTTGGTTAAGTTAATCTAAGGATTTCGTTCAGGAAATAAATGCAGTCTCGGTGTAGTTAATGTCCTATTAGCGGGTCACACAGAATACGGTAGTATTGACCATGTATTGATCAATAAGCGGTCAACACAGTTCTGTTAAAACTCAACACCGGTCATAAAAGATTTTAACTACTTTCAGATAATCTATGGTCATTGTATTTGACAATGAATATTTCTGAAAAAGAAAAAAAATCATTTCCTCTTTATAAAGAAGAATTTGCTTCTTCACCCCCACCCCCTTTTTAATAAATTATTGTTCACACAGGAACAGCCTGACTAAATGCCATTTAATTTTTTGTCAGTCATGTCATAAATTATGAATTCACTTATACTAGGATGTCACTTCCCCCATACAAAATTGTATATAGATGTTAATAACTCTTACTAAAACCAGTGCATGCAAGGGACTCCATTTCTTTGGCCATCAATTTTTATTTTTTCCTAGATTATAAATTGGTCATAACTAACGTTGTAACCATTCTTCTATATTACAAATTTTATAAATATCTTTCCAACATTTGTTGTTTTATTTTTATTTTTTATTGTTTATTAAAAAAATATATATATATTTATTCAATTTACATGTATTTATTAATTATATTTAAAAAAAAAATTGTTAGAGTGTATAGAGTATCAAATTAGAAAGAAGCACAAACATAATTATTTCGACCTACATGTAAGTCTTCATCCATGTTGAACAGATGGTCAATTTCTTATCACTGTGTAAACTTAAGATTACAGTTGTTTATAAAACCTACTTTGTTCAACTCTCACACAATTTAGCCTATCATTCATTAACAAGGTGATCAACACTGACTAATACACTTCATGCATTAACAATGAAATATCCCTGTACTGCTTACCTAGATCAATAAATCTCCAACCACAGAGAATGTCTGTAACAAGCGTATCTATTACATCAAGATAATACAATCTCGCTCATCATAGATTTTTTCTTTTTTTTCTTTACATACTGTATAGTTACTCCTAATCTTAGTTTGTCATATAAATAAATTAATATAACTTTACTTGTTTATAAAAAAAATAGTTTTTTTAAATTATGTGGTTTACATCTGGCTAAATTTGTTTTAACCCTCCGGAGCAGATCCAAGGAGGCACATATGGTTTAACACACACACACGCACACGCACACACACACACACACACACCCTTTAGCCATCAAATTTACTCTCCATTATCAAATCCCGCAATTAAGAAAATGTCCACGGAAAAATGATATGGAAAAAGTGTCCAAAGTATTTTCGATGGCTATATCCTTTATTATCAATAATAATTTTATTTTTTTTAATTCGGCTAAGGCAAAACCCTTGTCCACTGTTAAACATTTTCAAATATTTTTGACTACCCCACTCTTTCAAACATTTCTGTATTTGCTCCTGACCTCAATCTTGTTGAACATCTGAAAACCAAGGTTTATGGTCCAAGCATGGTTGGAGATATTTTGATTTGTTAAAAGCATATTTAAAATTTAGCCATGACCATAAATTGTGCTGGGTCAAAGGCAGCTGAGTGAAAATCCCAGAAATGTTGTTTACTGGTTTACTGACCTAGTTTAGATCTTAAGACATAATATACATTTTTCTTTAGTTTGGAAACTACAGAGTAAATCAATTAATAGATTAAGTGCTTTAAAAATTATTGGCTTTTTTATGCATGCATTGAATTCTTAATGGATTTTTCATCTTTAAATATAAAGCCAATATTTCAAGAAACCTAGCTAACAGTTATTCTCTGTAAATGTAGTGGAAATTAAAGATGAAAAACGGTCTGTGCCTAAATTGCTCACAAAAAAGTGTATCTATTATCCGATAGTGAAGTTAAGTAAAATTATTTTAATATGCAAAAAATTCAAGAACAATAATCTTTTATCAAGTTGCATTCCTTGATCCGTGTTGAAAAATGGCTGCAAGATTTGAAAGAAGATGTAACCATTCGATGATATCAGTTATTTCTGATAAAGAATAATCCTGTTAATTGCATAAAATATTGGTGCACCATGACTATGCAATTAAGAGGATTACACTGTATATACATAGAAAGGAGAGATTGCAACTTTAACCTTCTTTATTACCCCAGTGGAAATTATTTTTCATAATTTCTCACTTATCATTATTATACAATGGTTTAACAAGGCAGCTCACTGGGTCTCTCTGGCCATTATGACCAATAAGCTTGAAAGCACTAAATATGACATCATTATAATTTTGTAAAAGTACAAATGACTTCATTAAAACAAGAAAAGTACAAATGACTTCATTAAAACAAGAAAAGTACAAATAACGTCATTAAAACAAGAAAAGTACAACATAACATCATCCATAACACTATAGGATTGCTTTTGTCTAAATTGTTGTGCAATCAGAAAGTTTAAAGAATAGAACGATTAAAATTGTTTGGGGTAATAAATAGAATATTAAACTCGTTACCATTTATTATCAAATTTATGTCCCATATGAGATAATTTTCCATTGTCACTCACTAAAGCTCATTACAAAGAAAAAATCATTTCACTCGGGGCATAAATTTGATAATAAATGGCAACTTATTTAATATCCTCAATAAAATCTTCTGTAAATATAAAAAAAAACATGAATACATATATAATGAATGTCATTCATCTGACTCCTCATGACTGAATGATCGGCTAACAGCAGGGGGGTTCTTTAGACCTGTCAAACACTGATTATTCACCAATCTTCTTCATAATAAACACCAATACGATAACAGTGCTACAAATTAACCCCCACTGTATGCAAGCACTACAGCCGGGCCCATACTTCATTCCAGACTGTTCTCAAAGTTACACAAACACACAAGTTCATAAAAACAGTTAATGCGACAACACTTTTCCACCTGAGTTGGCCGGGATATACTGGCAAGTCTTTCTTGCTGATCGTTCATTGTCTGTTGGTTGTCGGAGATGATACTGCACCCATTATTTATGCGACAATCGTGACATGTTTTGCAATAACTTTTAGGCTGTACCTGTCAAGGACCTTTATATGAGTAGGAAAAATATTTGAAAATTTCTCAAAAGGGTTACTGTACGTGTGGGGTGCCCCATGGTGCAGTATGAATATACTGAAGAACGGGGCGTACATTGTAGGTCGGGACAAAGAATGTGTGGCATGCAACGTGAAATCCTTCAAGCCATGGCACTACTGATTCTAGTTCAATGAAGATTTTTTTTCTTAAATCTTTCTTTTCAGACAAGTGTTTACAAAGATTAGTGGTTGTATGGCCAGCGAAAAGAATACTAAAACATCTGCTTAAAAAGATACCTTTATTAACTAAACCACCTGTCTCAAGCAGCCACCTGTCTCAAGCAGACACGTCTTAAAGCAATCTTTCTGCATCCCCAAATCATCTTATAATTCTAGTACCCGGTCTTTATTAACAGACAATCTTTCAAAACAGTCTACCGTTTTGTGAATCCATTATCACAAAATCATGATAAAAAAAAAAAAAAAAATTATAATAATAATATAAAAAAAACTATTTCCCCATGATTTGTCAACCTGAACCACTTCAAATACAATCTTAAAAAACCCTTTTAAATATACTCAACCAAAAAAGGTTTACAAAATTAATATTATACAGTACTACTAACATTTTATGTTTTCTTTTTTGTAAATTATTGACGTTTTTAATTTAATTTAAATGAAGGACCTAAAGTCAAATTTCAAAACGGGTGAATGCAAGCTGAATAGGTTGAATAATTTGTTACAAAAGAAAGAAAGATGGCCTCGTAATACAGATGGCCACATTAACATGTTTGACTGCATTAAAATTAAGTCTAACAAATGTTCTTAAAAACCTTTTCTGGCACACAGCCATGTTATATCAATGTTGCATACATGAACGACAAAATAAAATTCCTCAACTTGCAACATAATATAATTTTTGTCTCTTTTGACAAGCATATTGTGGTGACATGTTCGAAATAGATATTCACTATTGTGTCCTGGATTAGGAGAAAGTGTTGGATGCACAATGGTAGACACTGGATGCCAGACAAGCAGAGCTTGAAATATTGTAACCGGTGGGAAAATGTAATACATGTGACGTCTAGCACCAAAGCTCCAGACATTGCATACAAGTAGTATCTCATTTGATATGTAAACCATGACGGAATATATTATGTAAAAATTGAATTAAAAAAAAAAATTCAAACTGTTTTATGTTTGTACTTGTAAATCAGTGTTCCATGGGAGAGGGGGTTTTGGTCATGGTAGAAGGGTTATATTAAATTAATTTTTTTGCTTTTATTTATGTATGGGGTTATTCTTATAAATATTTATTTACTTTTATTACTTTTTATTTGTTCTTTTTATTTGTTCCTTTTATTTGATGGGAGGTGAGTGAGTGGGTAGCTAATGTTTCTAGAGGCATGCATATTTGTAAAAGTTGGAATATACATACAGTAGTGCATGAACACTGCATATACTAACTAATCCATATAAATTTATTTAATTATTATTATTTTTTAAAACAACATCACTAGAACACATTGATCATCAGCTATTGGATGTCAAACATTTTGACACCTAGCCAAGTGTAACTCAGCCTCTGACTGATTTTGAACCACGGTTTTCAGCTTGTAACTCTTATGTCCTACAACTTGACCACTGAGGCTCACAAATATAAACAATGCCATTTCAGGAAAATATCCTTACCAAATAAAATATAATGATTGATTAGCATTTCAATTAGAAATTCCTGTAGAAATCAAGGCATGATCATTACCATGGCAACCAGTAACAAAAAAACAATTTAAAAAAATAAATAAAACCCTATTGAGCATATTCCAAATTACTTGAAATTAAAAGAAATGTTATTAGAACTGACAACCATTTCTCAGTAAATTTACAACCTCATTAAGATTTATAAATATCTTAAACCGCCAGTGAAACAAAATGAAAGTAGAGGCGAAAATTGTAATGGATTCAGATTCTTGGTCTAACAAGACACAATCGACTATCCAAATATGGCATCAAAGTCGGTTCTGTCTTCATTATGTTTAGGGTCTGTACCAAAGACTTGTACAAACAGTTGGGATTAGTGTGAGTGCACAAAATAAAAGTTTTCTCTACAGAAATAGTCATTAGGTTAAGATAACCAGAGAAACTCTAATGCAGGGTCCTTGAATTTGTATTTATCATTTTATTTATTATAGTGATATGTATTCTATTGTTTACTATATATATTTCCAGTTATATTGTATATATTAAATAATATAAATCACCTTTTTACTTATTTTTATTTATTTATTTTTTAACATCTCACCAATGTATGTCCCCCAATAGCCTATGTTTATATGTTGTGCTTGGGGAGGGGGGGGGAGGTGTCATTAAACAAACAAACAATAAACAATGTAATGCAGGGGTAGAAATTAAGAAATTATTTTCACTCGCCTGGAGGATTAGTAGACTTAAAAAGTTACTCATCCCTATGAAAAATCACTAGTGCCCCCATTTTAATTTTAAGATGGGGTTGATCCTAGCTGGCGCGGGGAACTAGCGTCATTAAGGATTTACTCGCCCCCAGCAATTTTTACTTGCCTTGGGCGAGAGCATTAATTTCTATCCCTGTAATGTAGGTATAGAAGTTTGACTACAAAAATAGGTTAAAATAACTGTAGAAGACCTTTTTTTTTTTGGTCAATGAAAAAGAATCATTATATGGAAGAATGAAAATGTCATCACAGAAACAGGCAGTAGATTAAATTTTCTGGAGAATAAATAAATTAAGTACATGTTTAATAACATCCCAACACAAAAAGGAAAAATCTGCTATTGAGTGTCATTCAACGATATATTCTTGAAATAAATAAAAAAAATTGTAAAATCCTGAGAGATCAGTGTAAAAAGCTGATTAATGGAAATGTTTATTACATCTTCTTCCATGAAAATAACTTGAAAATAACTAAAGAAGACAAAATTTATATTTCATTATTGCAAATGGATCATGGAAGAATGAAAAAAAGCGTGGCTCTATTAAGGATGATTAAAAAATTGAAGTTTTGTTTTCTTCATTTGGTATAACAAGCTACATGTATAAACAGCTTCTAACACACCATCTAGCCAACACAGTATTATTATGCATGGCCACAATGCAACCTTTCACTCAACGTACATTTAACATTTTCTGTTTCCTTTAGTTTTAAACCATGACATTTTTAAGTACATAAAGAAAACATTTGTTTTGTGCATTTTCACACCTTAGAAAAGCAATTAACAAGTGTATCAACGAGGCCAGGTAAAAACTAAAAACATTAAAATATGGTAAACTGTCTGTATATAGCTTGTATGTACTTAGTAAACTTGCCATTGTCTTTAATGTAGGATGTAGCTCAAATGGTAGCGTGTCTGCCTGTGAAGCTGTCGGTCGTCGGATTGATCCTTCTCAGTGGACCTACATGTATTTGCAGTTTGGGCTATTTTCCGTTCCAATCAGTAGTCCACAACGGGTTCATCAAAGGCCATGGTATGTGCTGTCCTGTCTGTGGGACAGTACATATAAAAGACACCTTGCTGCTTATTGGAAAGAGTAGCCTATGTGGTATCAGCGGGTTTCCTCTAAAAATATGTCTGAATGACCATATGATTGACGTCCAATAGCCAATGATAAGATAAAATTAAATGTGCTCTAGAGGCGTCATTAAATAAAACAAACATTAAATAAAACAAACTTTACTTTTTGTCTGTAATGTAGTGAAAGGAAAGGAATGTTCAACAAATCGTCAATACATTCAGGATCAGATTTTAAAGTAAATCTAACATGTACTTATATAATGTAGGTTCTTCTTTTTTTTGTAGAATAAATCTGGTAGTCTTCCAAACTATTTATTTATTTTATCTATGGCTCTCCAGATATTAAAACCGAGTTCTTATGATACTTTAATTTTCACCAAAAAATCATATGTTGAATATGGGGCCAATAAAACTAATAAAGACTCGTTTGCTTCCAAATTTCTTTTCTTTAACACCAAATTCTCCAAATCTGGTATAAAATATTCTCCATTTTGGTCTTTCCCTCCACCCAACTTTTACTAAAGTCATTCCTTCATGATGTTTGCTGTTACCACAAAGGCTATTTGGTTTCAATCAACAATAAAATAACTTTTTTATGTACTTTCTCATAAACAGGACATAACAAACATAGCCTCTGATATACCAGTAATGGAACACTAGCTGGAACAAGAATTCTCTGCCACTGAGCTAGATCCCACAGTTTGATATGCAGCAAGATATTAAACTGAAGAGTTAAGTTACATGTCATACTATTTGTGAAGGGTGAGCCTTAGTTGTCCAGTGGTAGGATGTTGAATTCTCAAGCTTAAGATCATGGTTCAAAACCGGCTAGAGGCTGGCTCGCACTTGACTACGTGTCATAATTTCCAAATGTGTGACATCCAATAGCCGATGATTAACAGCCGATGGTGTCGTTAAATAAAAATATTTGTGAATGGACTTCTGGAATAGCAGTGTTCAGCTTTATAATGTAATAAAGGTTGTCATTCTGGCAGTGCTGGCTGAAACATCCATCTTGTAGGTTGAGTAAAAAGATTGGAAATGAAGTGGCTGCCAGGCATTTTGATGGCACGTTACATTAGAGTTGAGGGGTAATTAGAACACATCTCAGACAGTTGGTTGGTGGTATTTATTTTCATGCTTATATCCAATTAAGGTTCAAACACGCTGTCCTGGGTGTACTGCAGCCTCCTGTCTTGTCTGTCCAGGACAGAGGTTAGTGTTAGTAGAAGACACAAAATCCGCTGCCTCCACATTAATGCGGCTACTCTTATCGATTAGCAACAAGGGATCTTTTATGTGCACTATCCTACAGACCAAGGCCTTTGATAAACCAGTTGTGGACCACTGGTTGGTGTAAGTGGTATACACCTACCCATTGAGCATTGCAGAGCAATCATTCCGAGTTAGAGCAGGTATCAAGATTAAAATTCAACTGAGATTTAATCTCAGTACCTACCAGCCTCGAGACAGATAGCTTAACCACAGCACCACTTTATCTCAGTGTTCTATAGAAGGTACAAAACAGAAAAAAAGGAATGTTTGTTAAATAACAATGTCCACAGCATACTTTTTCATCAGTGGCTATTAGGTGTCAAACACGATATTTGTTGACACACTGTCCATGAAAGAAACCTGCTGTGACTACAAAAGCTGTACTTTTCAATTATCAATGTGTTTTTTCACATAAATATTACATAATTCTCAAAATGCCATGTTTAAAGGCCATGTTTAAAGAGCTTTGTCAACTGAGTGGGTTTGAACCCACATACTCGTGCAGGTCACACTGTCACTGATCTACATGAACATCCTGCCTGTGTCAGTTTGAAAATGCCACGCAGATGAGAACCATCTCACGCAACAGCGACTTTAATTGCACAAAGAACTGGTTATAAAAAACATTGGTGGAATCTGTCCATGGGTTAGCCAGCGTGATTATCCCGAGGCCCGGTCTGACATTATCTGTGACAGGTTTATACAGGTCGGGAGAATTATTATAGCATGTTATTTAAATCCTTCGCAGTTTGCCAGTGGATACAGTAGCCGTAGAAAATCTCCACACGTCTTGATCACAAAGAACATTTAACATTTCCTTCAGCAAAACACATTATTAATACATGTATATATTTTAACATCAGGATTTTAGTGATAGCAACCTACACATGAACTTTAGAGAAAAAATATGGATGAATGCATTTTTAAGGTTCCACCTGTGTTATAATAAGATTAGAAATACGTTTTGAATGCTTTTGATCTGTTATTTTTATGAACAAAATCATACAATCAGACTTTTTATTTTAATTCTTTTATGTTTTTTATATCCATGTCTGTGTGTAGGAGTGGGAAATGTGTGGTTCATGGTTTCTTCGAATCATACATTATTTAAAAGGTTCATGTATTTGCAAATACCACAAGTATATATACGCTTGTACACCATCAAGAATGTTTTATAATTATTATTTTGAATTATATAAGATCTAAAAAATAAAATAAAGCAGTGTTTCTTGAAACATAATAAAATTTATTAGTTAAGGTTGGTATGACATTTTTATTGTTTATTTTATTTTACCACATTTTTATTGTTTATTTATTTTGCCACAGATCTGAAATGTTACGGTAAAGGGATGGGTGTCCACAAACACTTAATTATTGCTTGTTTTGGTCTAATGCAATTTCTAAAACAAAAATACTTAAAATCTCAAAACTTATTTATACCCAGTCATTTTTTATTTGCTTTTATTAAATGCTATTCATTAATGACCAGGTTTGTGAAATTATCTCATTCCATTTTCTTAGTAAGCATTTATGCACCAAATGATATGGTGAAGGAAAATTGAATCAGACAATCAGTGCTATGACTAAAATAATAATATTGATCTTTTATCAATCCACCATCCCCCACCCCGCTGCCACTTTTATTAAAAAGGACTGCGTTTATTTGGGATAGATAGCTCTTTAATGTTATTTAATGTTTACACATAGGCTCTCCTTTTTAATTAGCAGCAAGGTCTTTTATGTATATATATATATATATATATATATATATATATATATATATGCATATAATATCCATTTTCCTGTTGCAGACATTGGCAAATAAGTATAAAGAGTGAACTGTTTTAAA
>JAULBS010012349.1:0-11080 GCA_032355785.1 Symmetromphalus regularis | reverse complement strand
CTGAACTAAAGGCCAAAGTGGTGTGTTGTTGAACACGTCTGTAACCTTAGACAGAGCATCCAGACAGATGTCCCAGAAGGGGCATCCATATGGACAACTTTTATGGCCAACTCAACCGCCAGGACTCCCAGTCGTCCAGCATCACGGGCTGCACCTCACGGCAAACAAGGCGCCCATCCACCGGTTGAGGAGGAATGAAAGTTGTACTGTATTAGCCATTATCATGGAAAACCCATGAGAATGTTGTCACCCCAACACCGCGGTGAGGAACAGTACATGTAGTGGTACTTAAAAATGACAATTGTTATTAATTTGCAAGAAAGCACGTAACTTTATATACATTTGTATTCCACGGTGGTTATGTATACCAAGTTTGGTATACATTAATTAAGTAAAATGTATTTATAAATCTTTATACAACTATTTAATGTATTTTTCATTTTGGGTGTAGAGATAAATCAGTGGTCATATTTTTGCAATTATTGTAAATATTTTGCTCAAATATGTCTTAACAGATGGCTAATATGCTGCATATTTGTAAGGTATGTCACATGTTGTCATATTTTAAAAATAGTTATAGCTAGAGATAATCAGTTACCATATTAAATCATGAAAACAATATATATATTTTTTTTAACATAAAACTGACAATTCTCATTAGGGGCAAGTCAGCATATATTGTTTTATATTCTGTTATATTTATGTGTATCTTTGGCATAAATTAGTTAAGTAACAGTCAGTTATTAAATCTTGTCTTATAATTGACCAAAATCATTACTTTAGTGGCAGATATTGCCATTGGTATATCCCAACTCCCCCGCTCCAACCCACCCCCACCCCCAAAAGAAGATTAAAAGATAACTAATTTTCTACAAAATTGTATTCTTTTAACAGATGGATCAAAATAGTACCATTCATGAAGGAATATAGGGCATGTGTGCATGGAGACTCTCTTTGGACCATGCATATTATGCATCTCAATAGCAATATTTGATATACCTAGTAATGTTCAAAATATGATATCTCATTAAGTTTCAATGCTAGGTAGCTAATTATGGTATCAAATGAAAGCTGTGATAATGCAGAATAAAAGGGGCTATTAAATTTGTTACTTACAGTTGATGTGTTTTTTGTCAAAAATAAAATATTTAACAAATTGGAGTATTTTATTGACTGTCGAAATATGAAATGGGGTGTGGTTGTTTAATGATGATTTAGTCATAGATTACTTGCACCAATCCAATATTACTATATACCATAATAACCAGCAGATCACAAGCTTTTATTTGACATATAATACTTGTTCCAAAACCATTTGTACATTAACTGATCTGTTCTAGTTAATGACGACTGCCACTAGATGTATACATTATCTGTGACATCCTGTTCTAGTTAATGACGACAGCCACCAGTTGTATATATAACCGACTTCCCGTTCAAGTTAATGACGACTGCCACCACTGTTATATACAACTGATCTTCCGTTCAAGTTAATGACGATTGCCACCAGTGTTATACACAACTGACGTCCTGTTCTAGTTAATGACGACTGCCACCAGTTTTATACATCAACTGACGTCCCGTTCTAGTTAATGACTACTGTCACCAGGTTTACATCAACTGACGTACCGTTCAAGTTAGTGACGACTGCCACCAGATTTATACATTAACTATGACATCCTGTTCTAGTTAATGACGACTGCCACCAGATTTATACATTAACTGTGATCTGTTCTAGTTAATGACGACTGTCACCAGATTTATGCATTAACTGACATCCTGTTCTAGTTAATGACGACAGCCACCAGTTTTGTACATTAACTGATCTGTTCTAGTTAATGACGACTGCCACTAGATGTATACATTAACTGTGACATCCTGTTCTAGTTAATAACGACTGCCACTAGATGTATACATTAACTGTGACATCCTGTTCTAGTTAATGACGACTGCCACAAAGTTTTATACATCAAGTGTGACCTCCCGTTCTAGTTAATGACGACTGCCACCAGGTTTACACCAACTGTAAAGTACCGTTCTAGTTAATGACGACATTCACCAGTTTTATACATCAACTATGACGTACCATTACACTTAATGACGACTGCCACCAGGTTTACACAAATTGTGACGTACCGTTCTAGTTAGTGATGACTGCCGTCAGTTTAATACATCAACTGTGACGTTCCGGTCTAGTTAATGACGACTGCCACCAATGTGTACATTAACTAATCTTTTAGTTAAGGACGACTGCCACCAGTTTTATACATTAACTGTGATATCATGTTGTAGTTAATGACGACAGCCACCAGTTTTATACATCAACTGTGACATCCCGTTCTAGTTAATGATGACTGCCACCAGCTTTATACATCAACTGACGTCTCGTTCTGGTTAGTGACGACTGCCACCAATTTTATACATCAACTGTGACCCGTTCTAGTTAGTGACGACAGCCACCAATTTTATACATCAACTGTGACATCCCGTTCTAGTTGGTGACGACAGCCACCAGCTTTATACATCAACTGTGACGTCCCTGACGACTGACACCAGTTTTATACATTAACTGTGACCCGTTCTAGTTAATGACGACGGCCACTAGCTTTATACATCAACTGTGACGTCCCGGACGACTGCCACCAGTTTTATCATCAACTGTGACCCGTTCTAGTTGGTGACGACAGCCACCAGCTTTATAAATCAACTGTGCCGTCCCGGACGACTGCCACCAGTTTTATACATCAACTGTGACGTCCTGTTCTAGTTAATGACGATAGCCGCCAGTTTTATACATCAATTGTAACGTTCCGTACTAGTTAATGACGACAACCACCAGTTTTGTACATTAACTGTAATATGTTCTAGTTAATGATAACTGCCACTAGATTTATACATTAACTGTGACACCCTGTTCCACTTAATGACAACAGCCACCAGTTGCATACATAACCGACGTCACGTTCTAGTTAATGACGACTGCCACCAGTTTTATACATGAACTGACGTCCCGTTCTAGTTAATGACTACTACCACCAGGTGTACATCAACTGACGTACCGTTCTAGTTAGTGACCACTGCCACCAGTTTTATACATCAACTGTGACCTCCCATTGTAGTTAGTGACGACAGCAACCATCTTTATACATCACTTGTGACGTACCGTTCTAGTTAGTGAAGACTGCCACCAGTTTTATACATCAACTGACATCCCGTTCTAGTTAATAACGACAACCACCAGCTTTATAGATCAACTGTGACGTCCCGGATGAATGCCACCAGTTTTATACATCAACTGTGACCCGTTCTAGTTAGTGACGACAGCCTCCAGCTTTATACATCAACTGTGCTGTCCCGTACGACTGCCACCAGTTTTATACATCAACTGTGACCCGTTCTTGTTAGTGACGACAGCCTCCAGCTTTATACATCAACTGTGACGTCCCGGACGACTTCCACCAGTTTTATACATCAACTGTGACGTACCGTTCTAGTTAATGACGACTGCCACCAGTTTTATACAGAACTGAGAGTCCTGTTCTAGTTACTGACGACAGCCACCAGTTTTATACATCAACTGTGACCCGTTCTAGTTAGTGACGACAGCCACCAGCTTTATACATCAACTGTGACCCGTTCTAGTTAGTGACGACAGCCACCAGCTTTATACATCAACTGTGACGTCCCGGACGACTGCCACCAGTTTTATACATCAACTGTGACGTCCCGTTCTAGTTATTGACGATAGCCGCCAGTTTTATACATCAATTGTGACGTTCTGTACTAGTTAATGACGACAGCCACCAGTTTTATACATCAACAGTGACGTACCGTTCTAGTTAATGACGACTGCCACCAGTTTTATATATCAACTTTGACGTCCCGTTCTAGTTAGTGACGACTGCCACCAGTTTTATACAGAACTGAGAGTCCTGTTCTAGTTAGTGACGACAGCCACCAGTTTTATACATCAACTGTGACTTCCGGTTCTAGTTAATGACGATTGTCACCAGTTTTATACATCAACTGTGACTTCCGGTTCTTGTTAATGACGACAGCCACCAGTTTTATACATCAACTGTGACTTCCGGTTCTAGTTAATGACGATTGTCACCAGTTTGATATACAATAGTGACGTCGTTCTAATTAATGACTACTGCCACCAGCTTTATACAGTAATGTAATAGGTTCGTTCATGTGCCGACCTATATTCCCTATTCTTTCAAGACAATACTGGACACGATAGTGAAATGTACCTATTGTGTAAGGCATAGTCCCACGGAACTTAAGCTTCAAAAATATTCAGAAGTTTTAAAATAATAGCTAACCCGTCACTTGACTTGAAATATATTCGTCACACCTTCAACGGAAAATAAAAGGTTATTTTTAATGTTGTATTTATTTGTCCATGAAGATAATTAATTATTTTTTAAATATTAATAATAAGCGAGCTGGGTTGATTATGTAAGTAGTTGAATGAAGTATTTCTATGGACAAATCAAATGTTTATATTTAAAATTAATTCTTTGTTTGGAAATTAATTAGGTCACGGTTCCATGAGACTATGCGTTTAAGTTGAATAATACAATGAGTCGTTTTGAAATTGGATTAAACTAAATACTGTTGTATGAAGTGTTACCAAAAACATATCGATTTAAATGTCCTGGGCTGTCGTATATTTTTGGTATTTTATTTGAAAGATTTCTGTTATAACGAATATTCTGTTATAACGAATATTCTGTTATAACGAATATTTTTTTATAAATGTTGTTGATAGCTGTGTGGATTGTCATTTAGTATAAATGTTAGATATTTACAAATGTTATTATTATTTATTTTGACTCGCCTGTTGACAGTGCTTGCCTTTAATTAAGATGTATTATAATTTTCTATTTTTTTCGTCTTTAGGTTCAAATACGATAATTGATATAACACGAATACACGTAAAACCATGACGTTTTTTGCTTTATTGCTTGATCTATGTTGTTTTTCGAGATGTTTATAGAAGTTTTTTTCGACTCTGTATTTATTACATATTGTGATACAGTATTATTACATACATCAGTATTTTAAACTATTATATGGTTTACTATTTGTGTCTTTAAATTTATTTATCGCGTTTGTTGACGCTAGATCCTTGCCGTCTACGCTGACACCCCCAACAATTGTCTGCGGAGTTTTTCATTCTTCGCTGTACTACTTTGCCGCGGACTAATTTTACGCTAAAATTGCGTAAAAATCGCCGTGGACACTATTCCACCACAGGATTTATTTTGCCGTGGACATTTCTTAATTGCAGAGGTTGGTGGAATGACTTAAAAATCACTGCTTAGACAACCAGCCCCGATATTTCAGTGGTTAAGCTATTAGACTTGCGGCTGGAAGGTAATGGGATCAAATCTCAGAAGAGGCGTTAGATTTTTAATCTCGTTATCGGCTTCAACCCAGAGTGAGTGTTCCGCAAGGCTCAGTGGATAAGTGTATACAACTTACACCGACCAGTGGTTCACAACTGGTTTATCAAAGGTTCTGGTGTGTGTTATGTTGTCTGTGGGATGATGATGCATATAAAAGATCCCTTGTAGCCGTATTATAGTGGCAGCTGTGGGTTTCATCTCTTCTACTAACACTAACCTCTGCCCTCTACAGATGACACAGGAAGCTGAGCAGTGTGCCCAGGACAGCATTGTTGAACCTTAATTGGATATAAAACGAAAATAAATACAACTATCTCAGGGGAGTTGGAACGAAATTCATATGGGGGCGGGCGGCTCATCGACCCCCCCCCCGGCTCCAACGGCCCTGCAGTTAACCATCGGCATAGACGGGAAGGATTGATGAGCTCCGAATGGTTTATATTGTTGCTATTCTTACCGTTAAAGTGGCATTGTCAAATTTGTGATTTCATTTTTCAACTTATTTCAGTTACAAAAATGTATTAAAAAGTAAATTATGTTTGTTAACATAAAACTCTACCATCTTATTATTAAATTTATATGGAAATTTATTGGGACGTTTTTGTTTTCTCTTAAATGAGATCGTACTACTATAAAAATGTCATTCGTAATCCTCTATGACATTACAGTTTGTGATTACAGAATTTATTAATAATCGTGATTATAGGTCAAATTTATTGCCGACATATTTTATAGGATCATTGCTGCAAATTTATTATTTAGAGAAAAGAAATACATTTATATGTAAAACATTTCAAAATATATTTATTATAACTGTGGTAATGCTACTTTAACTCGTTTACATTTTATTGTATTTTAAAGTCGTGTGTTTACAATCTGCGTGACTGTGATACGTTTGTTGTTAATTACAAGAATTTTAAAAGAAGTAAAAAATATATGTGTTTCACGTTGTTGTTTTATTTCTTATTGGCAGATACCGTGGAATCAACAAACCTTTTGAGCCTCCCTTCCCCACCCCTGTCCCCGCTAACCATAGGTAGAAATTTAAAAAAAAACATTTCTATTCACCCGGGGAATAGTAGCCTATAAAGGTTACTGGTTTCTACAAAACCAGGTCCGTACGCAAGGGTGGGTGGGGGGCGACGGGTGCACACGCACCCCCTTAAATCTGTCAGTAAATGCAAATTTTGATTGACGCTAATTTACTAGAATAACGTTAAAAACGAAAATAAAAGATGGATATCAGCTTCGGGCCTTCACAAGCGCACCCCCCCCCCTCCCCCCAAAGAAAATCCTGCGTACGGGCCTGAAAACCCCTACTATTTACCCCTTATTATTAATTTGAACCATTTGGCTGAGAATTAACTGTCGGACTGCTTACCAGAAGACACCACATGATTTTGGTGGCGTTCATTCAGCCCCGTAGGAACGAGATTGGGAATACTGACGGATGAGGTACAAACTCTTATGTCAGATTTTAGTCACAATGGCAAACATTAAACGCATACTCCCATGGACCCTTGACCTAATTAATTTCCAAACAAAGAATTAATTTTAAATATAACCATTTGATTTGTTCATAAAAATACTGTATTCAACTACTTTCATAACCACCGCATCTCGCTTATTATCAATATTTTAAAAATAATAATTAATTATGCTCACGGACAAATAAATTATAAACCATAAAATGGAATTCCCTATACCATGTTTCAGGTAAGACATCTTGCGTGATATAAAAGTGAGATTTCTTATCACAAATGCATGTAAGTTTCATTCCTAATTAATATGTAGAGCACAAAGAACCTTAAATTCCGTGGGAGTATGCCTTTAAGCTGTGACCATCTAAAAAAAAAACCAATTAATTGGCCTGGGTCGGAATCATTTAGATTTTCCTCGATCTGTGCTTTTTACAGGTAGCGAGCATTAGTTACTAGCTCTTGCCCACTAAATGTATAATTTGGTTTTAACTAACTTCCGACCCTCCCACTCAACATTAAATATCTTAATAACATGCCATGTACTATTTTTTCTGCTGTTTTGACCTTCGTTTGTTCTGTTTTCTTTGACGGTGTTTTAACATCATGATTAGAAAGGGGGAAAATGTAAACGACCACCCCCCCAACACATTGTTTATAGTTGCTATTTTTGTGTCAAACGTGTTTTGCGATTCGTGGTCTTTTGAGGAAACCCTCAAACATCACATAGGCTATTCTTTTTGAATTGGAGCAAGAAATCTTTTATATGCGCTTTCCTATCGACTTTGATAACCCATTTCTGGAACAATGATCGATGCAAGTGGCGAACTCTTACAGGCTCGGATGCAGGATTTCTGAAAGGGGGCGTCCAAATTTGGATAACTGAAAAGGAGGGGGAGGGGTCCAAAAGTGATGAGCGAATAGAAAAAGATCTGGGCTATTTTCCATTCCAACCAGTGATCCACAACTCGTTCATCAAAGGCCGTGGTATGTGCTGTCCTGTCTGTGGGACGGTGCGTGTAAAAGACCCCTTGCTGCTTTTCGAAAAAGAGTAGCCTATGTGGTGACAGCGGGTTTCCTCTAAATACATGTCAGAATGACCATATGATTGACGTCCAATAGCCGATGATAAGATAAAAATCAGTGTGCTCTAGAGGCATCAAATAAAACAAACTTTACTTGTACAAGGATTTTGCCAGAGGGTAAAATTCTGTACCCTTAAATTTTCTGTAGGTACAATTCTGTACCCTGAAATTGTTGGGATAATTATTTTTAACAGTTCTTCAAGGAGCCAGAGAACAAAGCCAGCATGCTCATGGTGGGAACATTGCTAACATATGTCAGTGATGTAAAATTCATTTCTGAGCCTCTAAAATCAAAAAACATTTCTGAGGGAGTACACCCAGACCCCTTCCCCCTCCCCATTTCTGCGTACGCCCAAATTATTTTCTGGTGGAAACCATATGGAATGAAGACAATAATGAACAATTTCAGTACATACAGACTAGACAATTACATGGTGAAAACCGGTGTTTTCAGTAACAATACATTCATTCTGATTCAACAACAAACAAAATAAATAAACAAAATGTGTCATAGTCAGGGTTCGAATTTCACCACGGCACGGAAGGCAAATGCCATGGGTGCCCCTCTTATTTGCCACAGCGGCCCGAAAATCTGATGTTGTCGACAGCAAGAAGAATGCTGTAGTGTCCTATCTGGTTTGCAGATGTGCCTACCACGTACCTTCCATGTTGTATACGTTTGTATCCTTGTCCAATAAAAGGTGTAAAAACAATCATTTTTGTCTGAGAAAACTACAGAAGTTGCCTTCGTGCCACTCATTTGAAGGAAAAATTTGCCTTGGTGCCCTTCCAACTTACCTTGGTGCCCAAATTTTTCTTACTAAAACAAAGGCAACACTTGCCATACCCTCAAAAAATTTGAAATTCAACTATCTACAGTGATCGACACAATTCAATTGTGACAAATGGCAAATTTGTAGTGGACATATTCTTGTCAGGTCACTTATATTCAAGCTTGAGGCAGTCACAGTTTTATCACTTTCATCAGTGTTCAGTATTTATATATACTCTTCAAAAAAAGTAGGGGAACTAAAACAATTTATTATTATTTTTATTTATTTAAAGATGCCTCTAGAGCACAGATTTTAATCTCTTCATCGGCTATTGGACGTCAATCATATGGTCATTCTGACATATTTATTTAGAGGAAACCCACTGCCATCACAGAGGCTACTCTTTTTGATAAGCAACAAGGGGTCTTTTATATCCAGACAGGACAGCACATACCACAGACTTTGATAAATCAGTTGTGGACCACTGGTTTGAACTGAAAATAGCCCAAACTGCAATGATTCCACTGAGAAGGATCGATCTGATGACTGACAGCTTCACAGGCACACCCTACCGTTTAAACTACATCCCGTTCCCTATAGGGGAACTCTAATAAGAATTTACAATTGCCAAAATTGTAAGTTATATTAACTGTGGGGAATGGTTATATGATGATAGTGAATTAACTGGGCAAACATTACAGTAGTTCAGTAGCTTTTATGACCGCCAAAGATATTTAAGGACGATTCGAGTCGGAAGTGAAGTCTCCCAGTGATCATTTGAGGGAGTCTGTTCCACTCCTTTTGCAGTGCCTGACCAAGTTCCGACAACGTGGTCGGCAGTCTTTGATGCTGACGCATACATCTCTGTATTATGTCCCAGATGATAAACAGACCTGAATGTTCTTTACTAGGATGTCTGTAGTCAAAACATATATTTGCTTTAATAGTTGATATTAACATTAAAGGCATATTGCCACTGAATTTATGGGGCTTTGTTCTCTAAATATTGATTACGAATGAAACTTACATGCATTTGTGATACTAGATCTCACTTTTATATCAAGCAAGACATTTTACCTGAACCATGGTATAGGGAATTCCATGTCAAGTTTATGGTTTATTTGTCTGTGAGCATAATTTATTATTATTTTTAAAATATTGATAATAAGCGAGATGCGGTGGTTATGTAATTAGTTGAAAGAAGTATTTCTATGAATGTTTATATTTAAAATTAATTCTTTGTTTGGAAATTAATTAGGTCACGGGTTTTTTTTTTGGAGTATGTGTTTTAATATTTCAGGTTTCCCTACTTTTTTTGAAGAGTATAGTTTTCTTGTACTGCAGGTGAACAAAGCATTAGAGACCGCGTTCCTCAGTCTGAACAACGATTGTCTTGCTCAAAACATCATACATTGCCTGGTTGTGCTTGAAGAAAAATATTGTCAGACACGCAGGAAAGAAGAAAGCAATCGTAAAGTTCTTGATAACTGATCGAAGAAGAGCGCTGAAATCAAACAGAAAAATTAGTTAACATGTATGTCAGGGATTTATCCAGGCTTTATATAGTAGCAAACACCGGCCCCTTTCCAAAGACAAATGACGCAGAAAATACCTAATTTCTGGACTATAAATTCCCAAATTGGTTGATACATATTTGGGAGTCAGGTGTGGATGCAGGATTTCTGAGAGAGGGGATCCTTTGAATTTGTGATTTATCAAACACGTAACATACGCACGCACATACACAGTGGAATTTCAGGCACGGATGCAGGATTTCTGAAAGGAGGTCCAAATATGATGGGTGAATAGTACTGGGGAAAAATGGTTAATTTTCATGTCGTTCCACTCGGAAGATATATATTTTTTTTAAATTCTAGAAAAGGGCGTGTCTGGACCCCCCATCTGGATCTGCTACTGGCAGTATATCATAATATGGTTTTGGCCATATCGATACACCCCTAGCAGCAAGGGAACCTTCATATACACTTTCCTACAGACAAAATGGCAGGTCTACATTACACCAGTTGTGGAAAACAGACTGGAATGAGAACCAGTTCGATGGAATCAGTGAATGGTATCATTCTAATGGTCCATCACAAATCTCAGCTTTTCATTTACATGTACATTAGGGGTGCAATGATACGGCCAAAACTGTATTGGGATATACTGCGATACAGCAAACCCATATTGCAATTTCTACTGCAATACAGTTTGATTAATTACCAAGATGTGACAAAAGTCATATTTTGACACTATCATACTAATTACTAAACATATCTCAGGCAGGCAGACCTGTACCAATTTCTGATGAAAAAAGAGAATATATA
>JAULBS010012338.1:0-11081 GCA_032355785.1 Symmetromphalus regularis | reverse complement strand
ACCAGTTGCTTATGTCTGTACTGTGTGATTCAGAGTACTGTACAGTTCTAGTCACACCAGTTGCTTATGTCTGTACTGTGTGATTCAGAGTACTGTACAGTTCTAGTCACACCAGTTGCTTATGTCTGTACTGTGTGATTCAGAGTACTGTACAGTTCTAGTCACACCAGTTGCTTATGTCTGTACTGTGTGATTCAGAGTACTGTACAGTTCTAGTCACACCAGTTGCTTATGTCTGTACTCCGATTCTCTCTCCATTATTAATAATACAAAATTACACAAGACATAAAAAGATTTTATGTTTGATCATGTTACATATATTTTTAAAGAAATATAAATTTTAATTTATTTTTTACTTTTATTTTTTTAATTATGTTTATTTTGTTTCAAGTAATGTTATTTGAATTTTCTTATTTCAGATCACAGAACAAACATACATTTTATCATACCTGAAATGGGAGACAGGTAAGCTTATTAACCTTTTGTTTCACATTATTTTGTCAGTCATTATAATTTTCTTTCATTAACTGAGTTTCAGGTAGGTATCCTAAATATGAGATAAATATCAAAGTATGAAATTAGCTCCCTTTTTTTAACTGACACAAAATTATTTTTAGTTTATCTTGCATATTTTAATCTACTCTTAAGTGAGTTAAATTTTGTGTGCTGAATATGTTTGACATGTTTTAACATCTTGCTTATTACTCTATGTGCCATGAGTGATTATGCAACTTAAGAACATAGCCGTGTATTTCCACCAACAAGAAGACACTATTTCAAAAAAGGATGATTGTACAAAATCATATTTAAGTGGACAAATGAAATTCTAACATTACAGTTCTTACCTACTTTGTAATCTTTGTTTACAGCTGAGAACTTGATGTTTTTTGGGGGATATGAAATAAATTATAAATGTCTGAGCAAGTTACAGTAAATATCCAAAGACAGACCTACCTACCTTTCTGGTTTTTCCATATTTCCAAACAGACACCCCTAACTCCAGCATTCCGGCGATACAGTCAAACTTTCCTCTGGCTGACCAAGTCGCCTAGATTTTTATGTATTTTTTATCGCTAAAGTTGTCAAAGTTTGGTTCCACTGATAGCATTTGCATAACTTTAGTATCAGACATGGTGGGCACAATGTTTGCAAGAGGCACATGACCTCCAAACGGCTGTATTACAGCACATGCAACATTATAAAATGTACAATGCATTAATAAATCTACAATACATTATTAAATATGAAGTTGTTGGTAGAATTAGAAAATATTAAAGCAAATGATCATTTAATATCTCGAAAGAATAATTCAGTTGTCACGTTTGACGCATTCCTGACAGAGCCCTTAGATTTCCTGAGAACTCATGTTTATGGACCCTAGATTCCTGAATGGGTTTTCTATGGGTAGGCAGGTCTGCAAAGAAAGCAAAAATATTAAATTTATTTGAGTTGTAACCACAATAGATTTTTTGTGTGGAACTACAAACAATGTTTCTTGTGATCTTTCAGTTTATTGCACACACACCGTCAGCACCTCGGTTGTGAACACAAATTAGCCTGTAAAGGGAAAACATGGATCAATCATTAAACCTGTTACCGTATACTTTGTAACAACTTTCTTTTTATTGAAAATTCTAAAATATATTGTTTTTATGACTGTATTGTCCATAGTAACTGTTACAAATAATTTATTTTATTTTCTTTTGTTTGTAGTAGCTCAGATTTATCAGAACTTGCAAAGCAGGCAAAGAAAAAATTGCAAGCAGTAAGTAGAATATATTGATTGTCATTATTTTAAAATATTAAAACATATGAGCTTAGAAGAGTTAGCATGTTTTTCTGTTGGGTTACATTGAGTACTTTAGCTGTACAATGAAGCAAAACTATATTTCTACCATGTGTATCTGTCTATCTATTTAGACTTTTTTGTTAATGGACTTTAATCAAAGCATTATGTATCCTAAAATTTGATGGTTTCTTTTATTGGATGGGAGTTGGTGGTGCATCAGGTAGAATGAGATTTAATTCTGCAAAATTCTTATTTTCTAGTGATTATTGATGTGTAAAAGTAGACCTTAAATCATTATTGGATTTGTTTTTAATTGTTGTATTCTTATATTTGTGTTTTTAAGAACATGTTATATTCTAGACATTTGACTTGTTCTGCTTCAGCTTCCCAACCACCTTTTTGAAGAACTGGCGATGGACGTGTATGATGAAGTAGATAGACGTGAAAATGACATCAGTAAGTGTTTTCTGTTTGAAGATTAAAATAATAATTCTAATGTACTAGTGTTACAGTAAATTAAACTATTGATATATTGTGATAGTAAGTTTCTTCCTAGCACTGCATTGATATTAAATCCATCTATAAATAACTATAACTAATTATTTGCTTTTTTATCAATATTTTTAATAGTATGCACTGTTACAAATAGTTTCATAAAAACAGTGCATTTCATAAAATCTACACATTTTATAAAACGAGTTATTTTTTTGTTATTTAGCATTTTGTCAATTTTACGATTCATGCGCAGTGGTTTTACGAAATTCGGCAAAATGCTCATTTTTTAAATAAAAATCATCAACAAATTTTATAAAACGAGAAGATTTTATGAAATGCGCTTTTTTAAGAAACTATTTGTAACATGCACATAATAACATAATCTACAGCAATATTTGCATTGATTGTACATTTAAACAGCAAGTCACTAACTAACTCACATGTGACATTATCTTATCCAGATAGAATACATTAACTTTAGGGCATTTATCCGTAACGCAGTTAGCCCACACATGCACTGTACATTGTTGACTGTGAGGTAAATATATTTTTATGAAATTTGTATAATATCTACCACTATAAGATAATTTATATATTCAAATTAAAGTTTATTACTATTTCAGTATTATTGTCACTATGACAATATTATCGTCACTATGACTATTATCATCACTATGACAGTATTATTGTCACTGTTACAGTATTATCATCACTATGACAGTATTATTGTCACTGTTACAGTATTATCATCACTGACAGTATTATCGTCACTATGACAGTATTATCATCACTATGACAGTATTATCGTCACTTTTACAGTATTATCGTCACTTTGACAATATTATCATCACTATGACAGTATTATAGTCACTGTGACAGTATTATCGTCACTGTGATGGTATTATCACTATGACAGTATTATCGTCACTGTGACAGTATTATCACAATACTACAGGAAATTGTCACAATTTAGTCCAGCACTAATACAAATTTTACCCCTTTTCGATTTTATCTACTCCAAATTAAGCACTGAGCTTAAAAATGAAAATTTTATTTTTATTTCCAAATGTTATTTCTGTTCATTATTCTTTTTATATAACAGTTATATTGACTGTATTAAATTTTCAGTCTGAATAAACATACATAGTTTTCCAGTTATCAAATTGATGTTAATTATGAATGGTTTAACCAATAATTGTACACATTTGCCATGCTCTGCATGTTACACAAGAATTAAGTGACAACTGCAAACATTTGATTTCAATTTATGGCCATTGGTTTAAAAATGAAATAAAATCTGATGTAATTAGACATACTGGTTTTTTTTTTTTGCACAGATTGGTCGGCAACCCATGATCACTCGACAACTGTCAGTGACAGGCAGACTGTGCCATTCTTACCAGTAAACCCAGATCTATCTACAACAAGAAATCAAGTGAGTACATGCAAGATGACCCAACTAATGTATGATTATATTCAATGAGAAATTTTGTATTTGATCATGGTTCATTAAGTCAGTCCACATAAACAGCTCTATTGTGCTTTTTTCCATTTGAGCCAGTGGTGCGCAGTTGCTGTATCTAATGCAGGAAACACTATACATTTGAGCCAGTGGTGCACAGTTGCTGTATCTAATGCAGGATACGGTATACATTTGAGCCAGTGGTGAACAGTTGCTGGATCTAATGCAGGATACAGTATACATTTGAGCCAGTTGCTGTATCTAATGCAGGATACAGTATACATTTGAGCCAGTGGTGAACAGTTGCTGTATCTAATGCAGGATACAGTATACATTTCTTCCTAATTGGGAGAGTGCATTTAAAAGTGTCATTGTTGCTAATGGAACAGAGTAGTCAGTGGGTTGGCAGCATGTTTCTATATGGATACTGTGTTTGACACCTAGTAACTGCTGATTAAACAATGTACCAATGTGTCGTTAAACAAATATTACTTTCTCCACAGATAATAACATTGTGATTATTGTTACAAGTTCTGCAACGATATATATTTAGTTTTTAGTAATTCATTAATAGTTAATTATTACCCATATGGCTGAACATATCTCGGTACGTATCAAAGTGTAATGTCGTAGTACTACGTCATACTGGGATGTAACACCTTGCATAGTTTGTTTCCGAAAAATGAAAACGATTGGTTTCATTTTTGTTTTATTTCACTCGGGACATAAACATGATACAAAATGGAAACTTGTTTAATATCCTATAATTCACTGACACCACATTGAAATGTAATGTGCATTTTTTATGAGCTATGAGTGGGTATTTCTGATATTTTCAATATTTTTCTTTCAGGGAAGGCAGTTTTTATAAATTACGCATGGCTATTTCTGATATTCTCAATATTTTTCTTTCAGGGGAGGCAGATTTTATGAATTATGCATGACTATTTCTGATATTCTCAATATTTTTCTTTCAGGGGAGGCAGAAACTTGCACGTTTTAATGCACGGGAATTCACCACACTTATTATTGACATCCTAAACGATGCCAGACGGCGTCAGACTGGAATTGCATCTCCTACTCACACTCCTAAGGAAGCAGGTAAGAAACATCACTTTTTGTTATATACTGAGTATATATTTAGTATTTTCATTGGTCTGAAACCGGACCGCCCGTAATTTGTGATATTTGTGTCGCCAGTCCATCAAAAGTGATATTGACTGCTTGATTACGTCATGTCAATCAAGCTTCATTAATTCGTCACAGGTTTCTAATGTTATCTTTGTTTTATAACGTTACAAAGATGACGTCATTAGTTATGGCATATGTAGAAATCGTCCAGCGGGCAAGAAAAATAAATATATAGCACATTGTGAATTTACTCAACTAATTAATCAGCATTATGTAATAAAACAGTTACTGACTGCTCATTCGGGCAACATCATGTTTTATGGAACAAAGAAACTGATAGGCCTCGGTCAATATCAGTTTCTTTGGTCCATAAAACATGATGTTGCCGGAATGAGCAGTTAATAACTGATAATAATTGGTAGTTTTGCCGTAAAAGCTACTTTATAATTGCTTTGCAGCTGCATTTAACTACAAGTGCTAAAATATAAAATATATATTATGCAGTGTGGTCATTTTCTTGAAATTGCCTTGCAGTACCCTAGTAAAATGATTTATCGATGGCAGTTGTATTCCATCGTGAATTTCAAGTGCTGGTTACTGCATTATTGTTGCTGCGAGATAACATTTGATAAAAATGTCTTCTGAGATGATATTAAGAATTATGGTTAATATTTTAAGACAGATTAAATAATGAACATGTGTGTGAATATTGTGACAGTTACCATGGAATTGACCTGCATGCAAAGCCGGATTTATAAAGGGTCAAAGGTAGCAATTGCCAGACTAAGGATTTCCTTTATAAGAAAAAATGTAATAATTATAAAAATAGATTTATTCATTCATTTTAGTTCATTTTTTTATTAGTCATGTAATTTAATTTCTATTTTGAGAAGCCCCCAAACCTGAAGTGCCCCAGGTCCCCCTGACTAAATCTGGCCCTGCCTGCAGGAAAGTTGTGATTTGCTTTTCTACTTGGTAATTATCATAGTGAATTTTGATCCAACCAGCAGAAACACACATACATGTCTTCCCTATAAAACATACATAAGAGCAGAAACACACGTATACAGCCTGTCTTCCCTATGAAATAATCAGAAGTGCAGAAACACACGTACACAGCCTGTCTTCCCTCTAAAATACACAGAAGTGCAGAAACACACGTGCACAGCCTGTCTTCCCTATAAAATAATCAGAAGTGCAGAAACACACGTACACAGCCTGTCTTCCCTATAAAATACACAGAAGTGCAGAAACACACGTACACAGCCTGTCTTCCCTATAAAATACACAGAAGTGCAGAAACACACATACACAGCCTGTCTTCCCTATAAAATAATCAGAGGTGCAGAAACACATGTATACAGTCTATCTTTCCTATAAAATACACAGAAGTGCAGAAACACACGTGCACAGCCTGTCTTCCCTATAAAATAATCAGAAGTGCAGAAACACGTACACAGCCTGTCTTCCCTATAAAATACACAGAAGTGCAGAAACACACGTACACAGCCTGTCTTTCCTATAAAATAATCAGAAGTGCAGAAACACGTACACAGCCTGTTTTCCCTATAAAATACACAGAAGTGCAGAAACACACGTACACAGCCTGTCTTCCCTATAAAATAATCAGAAGTGTAGAAACACGTACACAGCCTGTCTTCCCTATAAAATAATCAGAAGTGCAGAAACACATGTACACAGTCTGTCTTCCCTATAAAATAATCAGAAGTGCAGAAACACATGTACACAGTCTGTCTTCCCTTAAAAATACACAGAAGTGCAGAAACACATGACCATTCACTCTACAGTGATTCAGTCTTGGTGCACATGACCAGTCACCCTCCAGTGATTCTTCTGTGTGCATGACCAGTCACTCTCCAGTGATTCGGTCTTGTGTGCACATGACCAGTCACTCTCCAGTGATTCAGTCTTGTGTGTACATGACCAGTCGCTCTCCAGTGATTTGGTCTTGTGTGCACATGACCAGTTACTCTCCAGTGATTTGGTCTTGTGTGCACATGACCAGTCACTCTCCAGTGATTTGATCTTGTGTGCACATGAACATTCACTCTCCAGTGATTCAGTCTTGTGTGCACATGACCAGTCACTCTCCAGTGATTCAGTTTTGTGTGCACATGACCAGTCACTCTCCAGTGATTTGATCTTGTGTGCACATGACCAGTCACTCTTCAGTGATACTATCTTGTGTGCACATGATCAGTCACCCTCCAGTGATTCAGTTTTGTGTGCACATGACCAGTCACTCTCCAGTGATTTAGTCTTGTGTGTGCATGATCAGTCAACCTTCAGTCCTTCAGTCTCGTGTGTGCATGACCAGTCACCCTCCAGTCATTCAGTCTCGTGTGTGCATGACCAGTCACCTACCAGTCATTCAGTCTCGTGTGTGCATGTTCAGTCACTCTCCAGTGATTCAGTCTCATGTGTGCATGACCAGTCACCCTTCAGTGATTCAGTCTCGTGTGCATGACCAGTCACTCTCCAGTGATTCAGTCTCGTGTGTGCATGACCAGTTACCCTCCAGTCATTCAGTCTCATGTGTGCATGATCAGTCACCCTCCAGTGATTCAGTCTCATGTGTGCATGACCAGTCACTCTCCAGTGATTCAGTCTCGTGTGTGCATGACCAGTCACCTACCAGTCATTCAGTCTCGTGTGTGCATATTCAGTCACTCTCCAGTGATTCAGTCTCATGTGTGCATTACCAGTTACTCTCCAGGGGTCGAATTTTAATTTTTAGAGGGCATTGCAAATGTTGCCTTAAATTTAGTAAGAAAACTAAGGGCATCAAGGCAGATTGAAGGGGCATCAAGGTAAACCTTTCTTTCAAAAGAGGGGCATGAAGGCAACTGGCTATGGGACAAGGAATGAAACATGTACAACATGGGATGACGGTGAAGGGTATGGTGGCAAACCACATAGGGCACCACAGCATTTTTCTTGCCGACGACAACATCTGATTTTTGGGGACCCGCGGCACATCAGAAGGGCATCCACAGCATTTGTCTCCAGTGCCATGGTGAAATTCGAACCCTGACCCTCCAGTGATTCAGTATCATGTGCATATGACCAGTCACCTTCCAGTAATTCAGTCTTGTTTTTGCATGACCAGTCACCCTACAGTGATTCAGTGTTATGTGTATGTGACCAATCACCCTCTAGTAATTTAATCTCATGTGCACATGACCTGTTACCTTTAGTGATTCATTATAGGGTGTGCATGACCAGTAACCCTTCAGTGATTCAGTGTTGTGTGTTCTAGACCAGTAACCCTCCAGTGAATCAGTATCATGTGCACATGACCAGTCACCCTCCAGTGATTACTTCTTGAGTTTGCATGACCTGTCACCCTCCATTGATTACTTTTTGAGTTTGCATGACCTGTCGCCCTCCAGTGATTACTTCTTGAGTTTGCATGACCTGTTATCCTCCAGTGATTACGTTAATGGAGACGAGGCCCACCAGGGCCTAGTCCCATTATTTTTCAGGAATATAGAGTTATGAGGATCATCTTAAGTATATGTAACGTAAATGGTTCTGGGGGTAATAAAGTAATGGGTTTTTGTTGTGTCTTTTAGTCAAAATACTAATTTAACAGAAAATAACAATTTGTTATATAATGCTACCCCATTCAGAGCCTCATTTTTCAACCTGGCTAGTGCATGGGCTGTGCCTGTGCAGTATGCCTTGCATGTGTGTTCAAGTCTCCATTATTTTAGCAATGTGGAGTAAACACATAATTTTGGTTTGACCTTAGTTTGAGTATGGCTATCAACAAGACAGATTGTGAAGACGGTGTGTCAATTTTAATGCAGAATGGCAAGAGTTAGACCCATTCCCCCATTTCCCAACTATTTTTTTTAAGTTCGTTTTTGGCGTACACTTTGAAGTTAGGGTTAGGGTTGGGGTTAGATTTTCCTAATTTTGAACAAAAAAACTAAGTAATGTTGAAATTTTCGTAATCCACGTTTACTAACAATAAATTGACATTTTATATCTTCCGTGTTAAATTCCTCCAAAAGAGTGCTTTTTTCAGCCTATAATATCAAGACACATCAGTTATTAAGACTACTTCGCTTCATTTCATTAAAACTCGCAACATTCAGATTTCATAATCGACGATCTTCGGTTATTTCCATAGAAAAGCATGCCTATCTATTTATAAGCTCTAAATTTTGATTATCTTTTAGGAGAGAACTGTGGCCAAAGCGGATACGGTGCAGGTCACTCTTACAGCATATTCGTGCGAGTCCAGGGTCCTGGGTTCAAACACTGTGGTCCCACTTAAAATGAACTTTATACTGTAAATAAGTGTCCATTATCTCTTAGTAATGTAGAGTTATTAAATCATCGCTCCATTCCTGAAAAATAATGGAACTTTGAAACAATAGAGTAACGTCACAGGTCTATTTTAATTCTTGAGTTTGCATGACCTGTCACTCTCCAGTGATTACTTCTTGAGTTTGCATAACCTGTAACCAGTCCACCTTTTATTAATTAATTGGGCGACAATGGAAACCCTACTAAAATGGAACCCATTTTCGTTATTGAGAGCAGAAAAGTTATCCATAACTACTATAAAAATATCAAACGGAAATCTGTCTAATTACATTTGAATATGCAATCGTTTATAGTTTTCAATATGCATTGGGGATTTATTGAGAAGTACATACCTTTTCCCATTAGTCCATACAAGAAGTAGAATTCTTCAAAATGAATTGATGCGAGCACCAGCCGTCAACCTACATCATCAGCCAAGTGTGATGTCATTTGCTTTATTTTGATGGTCTCAAGTATTTTCTGAAAAGTTTTATTTAGTTTTTCTTTTAATTTTGTTCCCAAAAAAATATTAATAATATAATTAGTCCACCAGACACCAAATCATCAGATTTGTACATGTGTTCATTTCCCAGCATTTATAAACACATCAAACAAAAATTGTGACCATACTCAATGACACGTGGGCCTACAACAGGGTGAATTTCAGAAGGATTAACAAAATAATGGGACATGTCATCATTAGGTTTGAACACATACACATACATGTAGCTAACGATTTACTGTCTTTGATGCACTAATTTATCTGTTTGGAACGAAGACCAAACAAGTAAATATCCACAAAATACTTACCTCGAGGTAGTAAACATTTAGAGAATGATGTCATCTGATGTCGTAATTTGATGGGAGGAATTTAAGTTACCAAGGTTCACTCAGTGAAAATTATATCTCCAAAAGTATAACATAATTTTTAATACTGTTTTTTTTTCGATTGAGTCGCAGAGAGTTGGTTACATATGGTAAAATATGTTATTTAATGCTTAATGTTTTTAATGGTTGAGTGTGACACAATGCCAGTCCAAAGCAAGACTTTTGTTCTAACCTCTACAAAGTGCCACCCATTTCTGTGTATTTCGTTACAATCGTTT
Source organism: Symmetromphalus regularis (assembly GCA_032355785.1). Lineage (NCBI taxonomy): Eukaryota > Metazoa > Mollusca > Gastropoda > Neomphalida > Neomphalidae > Symmetromphalus > Symmetromphalus regularis. Next base: position 760 of record JAULBS010012338.1, on the reverse strand, counting down.
AGCGTTATCCAGTCCGGAATTGTCCTTGTCAATTATATGGGAAGACAACTTTACTAACTTGCCCCATTGCTATGTCCCTCAAGCAATGAAATTCAGTCCCTGTATACATGTATTTAAAAAAAATAAAAATAAACTAATAATGTATGAAAGACTTTTTCTATTTAAACTGTTAAAGAGGCAGTGCTTGTTATCTCTTAATTTATATAACTGGATATATTAGCTGTCATACTGGTTTAAGTTCATTCACATTGTTATGGTAAAAGACACAGATCTAAGAAATCGTCTACGCCTAGTCACAGCTGGACAATGGTCAGAGGTCAAGCAACTGGCTACTGTTTATCTTTAGTTGTGTCATCCCAGCCCTATTGTTTCCCTGTAACACACTTCAGTGACCAGCAATGTAGCAATCACTCTCACCTGCTGGCGTTTTATATCCACTGCCGAATGCTACATGTGAATACTTGTAGCCAGGCTGCTCACCATAGCCTGGGATGTAAAATATTGTTGTTGTTTCTGTTACCTATAAGCACAGGATTCATTGCATGGATATGAAATGAGTAGTTTTGGTTGACATTGGGAATGTGCTGTGGAAAATGGGTCTGTGGCACTAAGGGTTTGTATGTTTTTAGTTTAAAAAAATTATTTTAGAATTATTTACTTGTTTTTTGTTTACCATCAAAGAGGTCCTGTATAATGAAACCTATTCAATTGTCCACTTGTATTCAGCAGCAGTTGCTATCCACTATCAATAGGTCATGTT
>JAULBS010012327.1:0-11082 GCA_032355785.1 Symmetromphalus regularis | reverse complement strand
CTGTGGTATGTGCTGTCCTGTCTGTGGGACAGTGCATATAAAAGACCCCTTGCTGCTTATCGGAAAGAGAAGCCTATGTGGTGACAGCGGGTTTCCTCTAAAAAAAAAAAACATATTTCAGAATGACCATATGATTGATGTCCAGTAGCCGATGATGAAATAAAAATCAATGTGCTCTAGAGGTGTCATTAAAAAAAGAAATACTTTTTTTGGACAGAGAAGCCTATGTGTTGGTAGCAGGTTTCCTCCAAAGACCATGAGCTGCAAAAATATGTTTGACACCTAATAGATGCTGAATAAACAGTGTGCTAGGGTATCTTTAAACAACCAATCCTTTCCGTTGGTATGTAACCTAAATATTCATTTGTTACCATTATCTTATGATGCTTACTGAACGGTGTTTTATTTATATTTTCAGTCAAACCTGCTGACAAAATATGAACCAGAGATCAGTGCACTTATGAAGTTTATTATTTGGAAGGTGAGATTTTAGATATTTTACTAGATTAGCACTGCCAGATTTACCTATAAGATTGGCAGGCTGAAGCCTATGGCCTCAAAATCAGGGGCCGCTTGCCAAGGTGTATAATATCATAGGCAGTGTCGGATTTAGGCATAAGCTGAACAAGTTTCAGATTACGGCCTCACAATCAGCAGGGGCCTCACAACTTTTTTTATTTTTTTTATTTTGCTTGTAACATTTTATGTGGCTTTTTTGGATGTACTGTAGTTTCTAACATGGGGCCTACAATGTAATCTATCATACATTTTGATACCAGATGTTTTTGTTTTGTTAAGCATTTAAATTGGACAAGAGTACAAACAATAAAAAAACAATGTTATGGCAATAATAATGAGCATTTCACATACAACAATGTATAAAGCTAAATTAATATATTTGATATTTCTTTTATAACATTATATGTGGGTGGACAGTTACACCATGGTGGAGCCAAATTACAATATGACCACCATAGTGTCTTATTTTAAAATAAAATCCACTCATTGGCCCACCCAGTCTAATCCATTGATATCTCTGTTAAAAGGTTAACTAATCAATTACAGTTTCAATCAAATGCCACTAATGGGTTATTTTCAAGTTCTGACGTGTTATTTCAAATCATATCTAATGTCAACCTAATTACAAATGTCTGCTCCAGTATTCAAATGATAGCTCTATATGGTTCAACTAATTATAGTATTTATCAAAATGACAATGTATTAGTAGGCGAGCTATAAGATTTCTACAGTTTCTGAAAGATATCTATAAATTGTAGCAGATAATAGCTGGTGTTTATCAGAATGGTATTGTCTTGTATAATGTAGATCACGAAATAAATTGCTTTACCAGCAGAGTAATTTTAATAGATATCTCAGTTAATATTTGATATTTATCAAATTGGCACTGTATCACAAAGTGTGTGTATAAAATATATAAAAAATTATTTAATATGTAACATAGACAATAAATAGAGGATATTAAAAGAGTTGCCATTTATTATCAAATTTATGTCCTGAGTGAAATTGTTTTTCTTTGTCATGAGCTTTACCAAATGACAATGAAAAATTATTTGACAAGGGACATAAATTTGATAATAAATGGTAACGAGTTTAATAGTCTATTTATTCCCTCAAACAATTTTAATGGTTCTATTCATTAAATTTTCTATTTGCTCAACAGTTCAGAGTAATGCTATTCTATAACGTTATGGATGACATTACGTTATACTTTTTTCTAGTTTTAATGACATCATTTGCACTTTTATAAAATTATAATGATGTCATATTGAGTACAGTCAAGCTTATTGGTCATAACGGCTTGAGAGATCCAATGAAATACACGGTTAAACCCATGCATGATATTTCACATGTGAAAATTATAAAAGTTATGTAATGTGTTATGAGTGCACACTGGCGTAATAAAAACACTTATGTTACTAGGTGAGCTATACAGGCCACATGGAGCTCTAGATTATCTCTTTAATAAAGAACAAGATCTGATAAACGTAAAACCCCGATCTGTGATTAGACAAATAAAAAGATGTGGCCTAACCTTTAATCTAAAGTTTTTTTCAGCCAACTTTCCTCTGTGGCACAGTGATTAAGCTGTCAGTTTCATAGTTGGTAGGTACTGGGATCAAATCTCTGTTGAGGTATGGGATTTTTAATCTCAATACTGGCTCTAACCCAGAGTGAGTACTCTGTAAGGCTCAGTGGGTAGGTGTACAACTGGTTTATCAGTCTGGTACATTTGTACGTGCTGTTCTGTCTATAGGAAAATGCATGTAAAAGATCCCTTGCTACAAATTGGAAAGAGTAGCCTATGTGACAGTACATGTAGTTGGGTTCCTCTAAAGACCATGAGTCACAAATCACACGGGTCCAGTTGTTCAAAGCATTGTCAAGCTAACCATGGGGTGAATATTTCTCTAAAGTTAAAATATTTTCATAGAAAGTTCAATTTGACTGGTTACTGTCGTCTTCTGTCACATTACATTTATTTAACATTACACATAAAAACCAGTCTCCTGAACATGCCTAGTGAGTTATTGAAACTGCAAAAACGTGATGTAATGTTCGATTACATTTGAATGTCATTATATTTTGCAAATAAGAAATGTTGTCATTGTACTGAGAATTTAATAACTTGAAAGTTTACTTGCCCACGGGCAAGTTAGATCTTGCAGATCACTTGCCCGACCGTCATATTCCACTTGCCCTCCGCGTCGGGAAATAGTATTTTTCAACCCCTGTGTATTTTGATTTGATTATTAATGGATATCTTAGACTATAATAAACAAAGTTTCAACGTGTCTCTTCAATTATTATTTGCAATGATTTATAATTTGGTTTTGGAATATTCAACTAACCCTTGTTTAGCTTAACCTTGCTTTGAACAATTGGGCCCAGATGTTTGACACCTGACAGCCACTGAATAAAAACAGTGTGCTGGGATATTAAACAAACAACCTTTCCTTTCCTTTTTTCGGCTATAGAAAACATGGCTTGAAAAGAATGTCACCACGTGGACATAAATAAATACTAAAGAATGTCATTAAAATGTTCTCAATCAGACGACATGAAATCTTCATTATACTGTATGTTCAAGGATAACAAAAGTGAAAAGAAAATTAAATTATAGAGGTTTTTTTCAATAGATTAAATTATATTCGTTATAGAAAATCAATTTTTGCAAATAATATGTATTTTTAGTTATCTTGATGTTTGCAGTGCCATAGCATAAAATGGATTTTATTTGGGAAGGTAAACATGAACTGCCATGCAAGATTTAAAGTAACCAGTCTTTATTGATATTAATGGCTTTTAAATATTATTTCACACTTTTTTCTTAGCTGATGTCAAATATTCAAATCTCATATAGAAAGGTTAGGATCAGCTCTTTTTTTTCCTAGGTAGTTGTGCAATTATGGAAACATTTAACCTCTGGTTTAGCTTTAATCTAAACGAGTAATTTATGTGATGGCAGCAAGTTTCTTTTCTTATGTTCTAAACTATAAACCTTAACAGGGTTTTAACACATTGATTGGGGTTACCTCACTTTGGTTGCCATACTATTTTCTATATGATCTCTTGAAATTCTACAAACTTGTTCTGCTATGTTCTCTACTGTCTTGAGCTACGCATTAACCTCATACTAATAAATCAGTTGAGAATAGGTTTAGGATCATATCATTATAAAGTTAAAGTGCATGTCAGCTATAGAAATAAGGGTTAAAATTGGCTGGTTTTGTTAAGAACATTCGCAACCCTTGAATTACATATTAAGTTAGAATCTTGTAATGCTAGTCGCATACTGTTGAGATACTTAGAGTGTACATGTAGGTATTACGTCACTATTGACCGTGACCTATCTAAGGCCCGATTTCTCGTTGATGGTTTAACCTCGAGTCACAGTTTAAACTCATTGCAGATCAAATTTGAATCTTGGATCAAAATCCTCTTAAACCAAGTTCAAGTTAAATGCCCGATATCAGGCATTTAAACCTAGCTGTTTTGAGCAGTCAGTGTGAAATGTGAAATCAGCCTTATGTGTAGCAGCTTAATATAGTCTGTTTAAAAAAAGATCTATTTTCAGTAATTAATACAAACTACAGCAATACAGGTGAACATTCTTTTACAAGTGAAACATGCAGATTGGCTGTATGTTGATTTATTGACTAAGTCTTTGTACCATTACTGCTATAATTAGTTTTAAAACAAAAACCATTGTGCATGTTATGACTTGTGGGTGTGCACAAAAATGTGACATCACATAGGGAGTAGGTTTAAAGTTGCATAGCTAAAAATGTTAGTGGTCAAATATTTAGTAGCTGAATGATTAATAACTAATCATACATTTTTAAAATGCTATTCCTATGCCTCTTCTGATATTATGAGATATTGTACATGTGTTATGAACAGAAATAACATTGAAATGTATACAAAAATCTAGTCTGATCAATCCTTCTCAGTGGACCCAGTTGCTGTTTGGGCTATTTTCTGTTCCAACCAGTGGTGCACAACTGGTTTATCAAAGGCCATGATATGTGCTGTTCTGTTTATAGGACAGTGCATATAAAAGACCATTTGCTGCTTACTGGAAAGAGTAGCCTGTGTGGCAGTAGCGGGTTTCCTCTAAATAAATATGTCAGAATTATCATATGATTGATGTCCAATAGCTGATTATATGATAAAAATCAATGTGCTGTAGAGGCTTCATTAAATAAAATAAATTTTTCTTTTAGTTTTACTTTACAAAAAGACTATGGTGGTGTGCAACCTGTTTATCCAGAATGGCTTCCAAGGGAAATAACTCTTGTGAAAATGATGTCATACAGATAACATCTCTGATTATACAGTGTGTTGTGTGATTAAACAAACATTTCTGAATTTCCTGTCCCTCTTTTACTGTTCTAGTCGATTCGTTCTGGATGACTGATGTCAAATCAACCATTGTAACAACTTTTGAGTAAATTGCTAATGCATGTGTGTGTGAATCTGCTTAGCGCGGTAACAGTGTTTGTAACTCGATGCCTCTGCATTAATGTCAAATGAACTCTTTCAATAGATCTCTGGTAGTGCGTGAATGTTGAAATGCTTCAGTACATTGTCGATTGCAGTATTGTTGTTTTTACCTGTATGGGAAAAGTCTAAATTTTGTTTCTATATTTAGATAACATAAAGTTTATAATAAGAAATCAATTAATTTTTATAAAATCTTTATGTAAAACATTTCATTAAATTAGATTAAAAATCCTATGCATCAACTAAGATTTGATTACCTACCGGCAGCAAAAAAAAGAAGTTTATATCTTCCCTTAATATGTTTTTGAATAGATAAGCAAATATTGCAAATTTCTATAATGAATTCTTGATTTAAAAACTAAATAATCTTTCTTACCTGTTCATTAGAATATAATCCACGAAACAGACACAAAATAAAGTTTGTTTTATTTAACGACGCCCCTAGATGACATTTATTTTTATCTTATCATTGGCTATTGAACATCATGCATATGATCATTCTGACATGTCTTTAGAGGAAAACTGCTGCCACCACATAAGCTACACTTTCTGATAATCAGCAAGGGATCTTTTTATATGCACTGTCCCACAGACTGGATAGCACATATCACGACATTTGATGTACCAGTTATGGACCACTGGCTGGAATGGAAAATAGCCCAAACTGCAAATGAGTCCACTGAGAAGGATCAATCCGATGACCGACCGCTTCACAGGCAGACACTTTACTGCTTGAGCTACATCCTGCTCCCACGAAACTGACACAATTATTATAGATGTTAAACACCATGCTGGTTGCAGCAGAATTTCCCCCCCACATTTTGTCTGTATATACTGTGAGGAAGTTTGGTCATATGTTTAGACCATCATCAGTTACATTTAAATAACAGATTTATAACTAGACCATCATTTAGATGCAGATCACAGCTGAATGATTAGACCACCATCATTTAGATTTAAATCAGTTTTATAATTAGACCATCATCATTGAGATCTAGACCTCATATTTATAATTAGACAATTATTTTGATTTAGATCACAGTTTTATAACTAGACCATCATCATTTAGGTATAGACCACATATTTATGATTAGACAATTATTTTGATTTAGATCACAGTTTTATAACTAGACCATCATGATTTAGATGTAGACCACATATTTATGATTAGATAATTAGTTAGATCACAGTTTTATAAGTAGACCATCATCATTTAGATATAGACAACAGATTTATAATTAGACAATTAATTTGATTTAGATCAGTTTTATAACTAGACCACATATTTATTATTAGACCTTGATTATTTAGATTTAAATCAGTTTTATAATTAAACCGTCATCATTTAGATATAGACCACAGATTTATGATTAGACAGTTATTTTGATTTAGATCAGTTTTATAATTAGACCATCATCATTTAGATATAGACCACAGATTTATGATTAGACAGTTACTTTGATTTAGATCAGTTTTATAGTTAGATGATCATCATTTAGCTATTGACCACAGATTTATGTTTTAGACAGTTACTTTGATTTAGATCACAGTTTTATAACTAGACCATCATCATTTAGATATAGACCACAGATTTATGTTTTAGACAGTTACTTTGATTTAGATCACAGTTTTATAGTTAGACCATCATCATTTAGATATAGACCACAGATTTATGTTTTAGACAGTTACTTTGATTTAGATCACAGTTTTATAACTAGACCATTATCATTTAGATATAGACCACAGATTTATGATTAGACAGTCATCACTGAGATATGACCAGTTTTATAATTAGACCATCATCATTTAGATATAGACCACAGATTTATGATTAGACAGTCATCACTGAGATATGACCAGTTTTATAACTGGACCATCATCATTCAGATTCAAACCACATCTTTATGATTAGACTAATATCAGTTAGATTTATACCATAGCTTTATTAAAAACCAGTCATTTAGATTTAGAGCACAGCTTTATGTGTAGACCATCATTTACTCAGATTTGGAGAAATGTCTAAAATACAGTGTTCCACATTATGTAGAAATGGAGGTATAGTACTTCCTGATGCTCAAAATCATGTAATAAGAAGGGAGGGGAAGGGTATGAACACGTAATGGCAATTTGCCATAAAAGGTATAAACATGTACCACTTTTTTACCGAGGTATAACTTGTATAGTTCAGCCGCAAATTGAACGTAATTGGGTCTATCTTTGATCACTTTAGTTATTATAACAGTTATAACGCCATCAGTAAAAATTACATAGTAATCAAAACATCTTTTAGTATTTTATTTTTATGACAGTCAAGTTCAAGTTAATTTAAGCTCTGTTTGGTTGCTAATATCCTTTGAGTTTCCTCTCTAGAGGTATGAATACCTCCTGACTTTTGTACAAGGAGGTCTGAATACCCTTACTGAGAATGTGGAACACTGAAAATAATACTTACCGATGCTTCTTCATCATCAAGGTAGTACCCAATCGGTGATTTCGATATAAATATCGAACGATGTGATTGGTTGTACGATCTGGGAACACTGTGAGGTCTTTGAGAATAGATCTTAGATGATATCTGAGGTTTGCGGTTTGAGAGTTGTCTCCCCCTTGTAGAGCTCTGCATATTTCTCATAGACACTGAGTCCTTTATCAAGCTGTTTGATTGTGTCCATATTGGAGATGACTGTGTTTTTAAATTGCTTACGTCAGTGAAACAGTCGCTGACAACTGACGATTCACCATCATCATGGTAACCACGAAGAAGCTCATCAGTGTCTCCATTTGATGTTAATTTTTGTCTTGTTGGTGGAATCTGTAAATAATTAGAACTTTCTGTATCATCGCCATAGCTAGCGAAATCATTATCATGCTGATCAGTATCATCGTCACTTACACTTCCGATATGATCATCCTCGGAATCATGGGATACAGGAGCTAAATGTGACGTAACTTTCACCATTTGCTCAGACATGTCTCCCATTACATCTTCAACCACCGTTATCTGTTGATGTTGCCTATTCACATCAAGGTCATTGATTGAACTTTGACCTATAGAGGTCAACTGAGCATCTGGTGGCAGTGACAGAAATTCATCACTAAACAGATTTTCTGAATCCATCGTAAGAAATCTTTCTGATTCAGTAGATTGTATTGAAGTTTGCAGTTGAATTGACGTCAACGATTCAACAACATTTACTCCTGAATTAGGTAGCTGTGAGTCTGGTGGTTGATGCGTGACATCACTTCCTGTAACCTCTGATTCTGGTTGTGTTTCCTGTAAGTCTGTTGGCTGATGAATGACATCACTTCCTGTAACCTCTGATTCGTGTTGTGTTTCCTGCAGGCCTGTTGGCAGATGAATGACATCACTTCCTGTTACATTAGATTGTGTGGTTTGTTCACCTGATTGGGCATCACCGGTAGCATCCATGTTTAAAAGGCACACATGAGATGAAATAACGTTGAAAGGCTATTTGTAAATCTCCCACCAACAACGGCCTCTTGTGTTGAGCATAAGCTCTCCTTTTGTGATGATCAGTGAATGAAACTGGAAGTGATCCAAGGTGTCTACTACCACACAGGCGAAAACATTGTAGTATTAAAGAGAACCAGATATCCCAAATACACACTGAGACGACTTTCAATCTGTAATTCTGCCTTTTAGCATGGCTTAGTTGACATATAAAGCAAAAGAACTGTCTGTATGCACGTTTCAAATAAATATATAGACTATACCATAAATTTCATTCAACGAGGTTCATAAAAAAATATATTTATCTGTAACCTAATATCAGCTTGAAAGATCAATTATTACCTCCACAAGGAATTACACGTTCGGGCTCGTTAAATCCTACACTCCTATATATAAAGTCACTGAGTTTGATTTTTCCACAGTGTGGGTAATATTATATCAGGTGGTCACAACGTGTCTCGAGGTATGTTCATGACGTGCCATAATATTTATCCCCAGATGTGTAGATAAGCAGCGGACTGTGCTGTTAATCCAGAATTAGGTATCCCCTTAGCACGTTTTATTCTAATAATCCCTTTGTTTGCTGTGACAGTTTTGTAACTAAGGCCATTTTCTATCAATCAGTGCCTCAGTGTTTCTACTGTTATGTAGTTTTTATATGCCCATTGCTGATAAGATTTCATATCACGTATATTTAGCGAACGGGAAATATGCCGGGTACTTTGTTTACATGGAAAGAAAATCAATAATCAATAGGAACGTGAAAGGCAGGGAATTGAAGCATAGCTGTCTACCTGTCGCCGGTAAACTAAAACTCTTATGCTGTGTCTGGCGAGGCAAACTTTATTTTAATCCAATGAACATAAAGAGTTCATTGAAGGCCTTTCAGCTAGAGTTTTGATATGCAGTTTAGTACTTCTGAAGTTACTTTTGCTTCAGTACATCATTAATATAATTTTTATTATGTTGATTAGTACCAACTGTACTTAATTCGTCTTGTGGGTAGGTTTGAAGAAAAATTAATGAAGGTTCTATGATCAGTCCAGGGCTTTTTTCAAGGACCCAGCTTCCCCTCTCTATTTTTAGCTCTGCTATCCCACTCATCAGTTGAGCTAGCTCTGCTATCCCACTCATCAGTTGAGCTTTCCCAGTTCAAGTTGCATTATGAAGCATAAACACTTGCACACATCCATAATGGATTCATTAAATGTTGGTTCAAATATATTCTAAAAATTAAATTTAAAAGTATCTTTAAATGAGATTTATATGCTCTCTAGATTTCAATCCACACACACACACACACACACACACACACACACACACACACACACATATATATATATATATATATATAAACAATAGCCCAACACACAATAAAACATTTTTACTTTATGTGTTTATCTTTCATTTTGTCCCAACTATGTCCCTGTCCATCCATCCATCCATCCATCCATCCATCCATTCCTATCCCAATCAGTGCCTATTACTGGTATATTGGAGTTTATATGTGCTGTTCTGTCATATCCTACTATTAAGACTACCAGTGGGACATAATAAAAGTGTCTTAACAGTGGTCCTACTAGATTACTATCATTTCCTAATTATATACAATTATAACAAATAAATCGAAAGCAAATATCATTCACTTAAAGTAACGCCAATACTTTTCCATTAATTTATTGTGCACTATCAATATACAGTAATAAAAATAAACTATAATAACAGCGGTGAACACAGAATATTATTTTTTTAATAGTTTATTTTTTGTCACAGACAAAACTGCTTTTTTCTGCACTGTCGTTTTATTAAGTTAACTTTTTTGCTTCAAAGTCAGTTCTCAGCATGTTTTCCCTTTCTTTGGCATTCTCATTCTAATACAGTGTGATTATGTTGTCTCCGTGTGTCAAAATAAATATAATAACTGTGGTGAACTACAAAATTCATGTTTGGTTTTTTGCATTTTGACAACATTCGCTCAAAATACACAAACTCACTTTGTTAAATAACCCTTCCTTTTTTACCTACTGGATTAGTCTTGTCACCTTCTTGGAGTGATGTTAAAATTAAAAATTAGCACCCCATTATAATACGCTGGTGTCAAAACAGCATCAGAGTAATTAAAGTTTAGTGGCGCATCAAATGTTAATGTAGTGATCATCTGCTTGATAAGTTGTCTAATTTGTATAGATGTGTTTTCTTTCACTTTCAGTGGTCTTTAATTGACATGTTAATGTAATCAGAAATGGTCTCGACCTGTGAGTCAGTTGACAACCTATAGTATAATTTACAACCAATCAGCATGTTTCTTCGCTTCATTAATATTAAGTAGTTAATAATGTTTTCCCAGAAATAGAAAGTACTGGTATATTATTTGTTATAAATACATGTACATTGCAGTACATTTCACAATTAAAGCAGCTTCCGTGGTGCAGTGGTTAAGCAATCAGCCTCGTGGCTGGTAGGTACTGGGATCAAATCTCAGTCAAGGCATGGGATTTTTAATCTCAATATCGGCTCCAACCCAGAGTGAGTGCTCCGCAAGACTCAGTGGGTAGGTGTATACCACTTACACCGACCAGTGTTCC
>JAULBS010012316.1:0-11082 GCA_032355785.1 Symmetromphalus regularis | reverse complement strand
ATAGCATGTGCAGGGGTATTATTAAACAGATATTGTCATGTACGGTATCTTTGTATGAGTTTCAAGTTTGGCATTATAGCTGATTATTAAACAGCATGTGCAGAGGTATTATTAAACAGATATTGTCATGTACGGTATCTTTGTATGAGTTTCAAGTTTGGCATTATGGCTGATTATTAAACAGCATGTGCAGGGGTATTATTAAACAGATATTGTCATGTACGGTATGTTTGTACAAGTTTCAAGTTTGGCATTATGGCTGATTATTAAATAGCATGTGCAGGGGTATTATTAAACAGATATTGTCATGTACGGTATCTTTGTATGAGTTTCAAGTTTGGCATTATGGCTGATTAATAATACCCCTGTACATGCTGTTTAATAAACAGATATTGTCATGTACGGTATCTTTGTACGAGTTCCAAGTTTGGCATTATGGTTGATTATTAAATAGAATGTGCTGGGATGTAACTGAAAAACATTTTCATGTAACATATCTTTGTACAAGTTTCAAGTTTGGCATCGTAGGTCATGCTTAACTCTCTGGGTTAGGCATTATGGGTACAATTTCTGATAGATATCCTGCAGACTTTTTCTGTTATCTATTGTACACCTTTTGATGGGCATCATGAGTTAAGTATCTCCATACAACTTCTGATAGGCAGACAAAAAGGGGTGGGGAGGGTAAAGACAGAATTCTCACAAAATACTGGCAAACAACAAGAAAACAACTCAAATGTGAGATGGAAACAATGAAGGTAAAAGAAAGATAATTTAATATAAATGTAATGACACCTCAACTATTAGCAAAACAACTACATGTAGTAGGTGGTATTTACAAGCAAATCAGTGACAAATTGGAGAAACATCTGCAGCAATGAGTGTTAACAGTTGGGAGCTTTGTGCCAGCACTCATCGGACTGGCCATAACTACTCTCCACACAGCAGAACTTTGTGAGAGCTCATCACTCATCAGTTCTCCCACATGACACGTTATGGCTTCTGCCATACACTGAGGCATCACCAATCTTATGCATGAAGACAAACTGTTAATAGACAATGCCTACTCCAGTACCAACTCAATTAGTAACATGTTTCTAATATCAACAAGCTGTGGCAATTACCTGTAGTGTCTAGTGTTACACGAATACATACCATGCACAGGGCATAGAGTCTAGTGTTACACGAATATACGTACCATACACAGGGCATAGTGCCTAGTGTTACACAAATACGTACCATGCACAGGGCATAGAGTCTAGTGTTACAAGAATAGGTACCATACACAGGGCATAGAGTCTAGTGTTACATGAATATGTACCATGCACAGGGCATAGAGTCAAGTGTTACATGAATACGTACCATACACAGGGCATAGTGCCTAGTGTTACAAGAATAGGTACCATGCACAGGGCATAGAGTCTAGTGTTACAAGAATAGGTACCATGCACAGGGCATAGTGCCTAGTGTTACACGAAAACTTACCATGCACAGGGCATAGTGCCTACTGATTCAGTTACATGAATATGTACCATACACAATAGTGCCTACTGATTCAGTTAACGAATATGTACCATGCACAGGGCATAGTGTCTACAGATTCAGTTGCATGAATACGTACCAAGCACAGGGCATAGTGTCTACTGATTCAGTTAGACGAATATGTACCATGCACAATAGTACCTACTAATTCAGTTGCATGAATATGTACCATGCACAATAGTATCTACTGATTCAGTTGCACGAATATGTACCATGCACAATAGTACCTACTGATTCAGTTACACGAATATGTACCATGCACAATAGTATCTACTGATTCAGTTGCATGAATATGTACCATGCACAATAGTACCTACTGATTCAGTTACACGAATATGTACCATGCACATTAGTACCTACTGATTCAGTTGCATGAATATGTACCATGCATAGGGCATAGTTCCTAGTAAAGTTGATTTTTATTTAACGACACCTCTAGAACACACAGATTTTTATCTTCGGCTATTGGATGTCAATCATGTGGTCATTCTGACATATTTCTTTAGAAGAAACTCGCTGCCACCACATAGACTACTCTTTCCAATAAGTAGCAAAGAGTCTTTTATATGCACTTTCCTACAGTCAGGAGAGCACATACCATGGCCGTTGGTGAAACAATTGTGGGCCACTGGTTGGAATGAAAAATAGTCCAAACTGCAAATGGGTCTACTGAGAAGTATTAATCCGATAACGGACAGCTTCACAGGTGGACACCTACCTCTTGAGCTACATCACACTGTGGCATAGTGCCCAGTGATTCTGTTACATCAGTACATACCATTCACAGTACAGTCATCCATAAAACTGCCCCATATTTTGACAAGTTATTTTAATACAAAAATGTCAAGAAATTTATCCAAGGTTAAGGGCAAGGAAAAGTTTTTGCAAAAAGATCCACAACTTTTTTTCACCTGTAAATCGACCAAATACCATTGCTAAAAATATTAATTTAATTTTTATCAGTAAAATTATAAATTTGTACAAATAGGTTAATTTAATGCACAATGTATCAAAAATTCTTAAAGATCAAGAATAAAAGTAAACAAATGGGAATTAATTTCCTCCTACTTTCCTAATAAAGGTCAAAAGAAAGTGTGTGAGGTGTGTTTTGATACAGTAATAACAACAAAGCAAGAATGTGAAAACCTTGATATCTAAATTACCTCACCGATTACTACCAAACTGCTTTCAATGAGATGATTTTCAAATTACAAATGGTGTTACTGTTTTTTTTTCAAATCATAATTGGCTTGATGTACTTTTTTTTAACCCTTCAGTGTAATAAAATTAATTCTAGATAGTTTACTATCTTTTGGGAATACAGACTGAAAACATTTGTTTCTAATAATGCTTTAATGTTTTCACTTTTTTCCAATTTCGTATACTGCGTGAGCTAACTGAACATCCAACCACATGGTGATGAACCTGTTTGTTAACCACAAGGATAATAAAAAATACTAACGTAATATAAACAAAATCTAAAATTACCTCATGTTTACACACTCTGATGATCTGAGTATTTATGACAGAATTAGAATGGTAAAGCTGTAAAATCCAGACACATACTTCACTGTAAAAAAAACTTCACAAGCTGAAGACTTATCTGCCAACAACTTGAGTTATGGTCTTCTAAAGTGTTAAATATTAAAGAAAATGTCTGTTTATTTTTTATGTTTTTAAATATCTTAAAGTGCATTTATCTATTTTAAAATAATGTGCTCAATTGTGCAAGGAATCTATTAAAAGAGCTAATATAACTTATAGAACACTTTAAAAAAAAAATGACAGAAAAATCTCTACCTCCAGTGAGAAGATTCAAACCATGACTCTTGAGAATCTAGCGCTCTACCAATTGAGCTAAAAGGAAAATTCCCACTAGCTACTGCCAGTAGCAGTTCATTCTAACACTACAACAAATATGATGTGTGGACCATAATTAAGAAGGTTTACTCAAATATTTGTGCAAAGATGAGATTATGGCACACTAAGTAAGACACCGTGAGAACCACAGATGTGAAGCCAAGGAAGAGGCGTCTTGGAAAATGTTCAAATACTGACCCACTTTTAAAGTGATTTTGTCAAATTTTCAATTCAGTAAAAGAGGTATTTTATCACATTAATTTTTAAAATTGCTTTCAGATGGGGGAACTCCCTTGCATATGTGTCTGATAATTCACAAGTTTAATAGACTGTATCATTACTTTATAAAAATATTTAGTAAGCATAACTTTCTCCAATGTTTGCCTCCAATATCTTCTATTAGTCGATCCAGTTGTCCATGACCAGTTTAAGAAAGGCTGTTTCATGTTTTGTCCTGTTCGTAGGACAGGGGAGTCAAAAGAAATTTGACATTGATTAGGCAAAGAAGGAACACTGTAGAATTTGACATTTGGGAGGCAAAGAAGGGACACTGCAGAATTTGACATTTGGGGGGCAAAGAAGGGACATCGCAGAATTTGACATTGGGGAGGCAAACTATTGGAAGTCTAATGCCCTTGTTGGAAAGTCCATGTAAAGATCCATTGATGATTATTAGAAGCAGCCTATGTGACAGTAAACCTAACAGCTTGGTGTCAAACATAACTTCTGTAAAAAATCATCTCAAACATTAAGCTTACATTAAGCTCAGTAAACCTAACAGCTTGGTGTCAAACATAACTTCTGTACAAAATCATCTCAAACATTAAGCTTACATTAAGCTCAGTAAACCTAATAGCTTGGTGTCAAACATTACTTTTCTCACATCCAAGAGTTTTCTGCAATTAATATCTTCAGTTTGACCACAATCAAACTTCTCCAAGAGCAACACAAGATATCTATTATGAGTTCTGAACAGGTAGCTCTTACATGTACAAGTTTAAATAGATGCATCTGTACTATGTAGGAACATATCTATGGTAGATTTTATAGACTGGTGGCAATTATACAGGGCGGGCCAAAAGTTACTTTACTGTAATTATAGTACTATAATTACAGTAAAGTAACTTTGAGCCCACCCTGTATGCAGGTGGTGGCTGCTGCTAATGCTAGATGTATATCTGAGCTAGCAATGCACTGCTACATGGAATATGAGAATATTCCCACCCCACCATCGCCACCACACACACATTAGCTGGTAATTATGAGGTATATCTCAGTAATTGAACTCGGCATAATACTGGTGCGAAGTATAGAAGAAGAGTCTAGGAATGGAGAAGATTGCATGCCTGGAATTCTCCGACAGTTGTACAAAATGTCTCCTTGTACACTTAAGATAGTTCAGTGATAAAGACAAGTAAAAGTGCTTTGTCTAACAGGTCACTTGAGTTGAACATATCTAGCAAAGTCATACTGGCTTCCAGATTTTTTCTCATAGGAAAAATACTTTAACAATTTTAAAATAACAACATCATAATGTATAGGAAAATGAACTCTGCATTCAATAATGTGGATGGATTGGGGTGGGTTTTTTATAGTAAACAAATAAGCTTTGGAATACTCATATTTTCAGTAAGAGATACAAAAATGTTGATACAATATATAAAATCATAAAAAAAGCTTGGATGTCACAGATACTTTGTAGAATGTCATGAAACACTTAATGACACCATTAAGAAAATCATGAAATGCATTATTAATGATACTATGTACAACAAAATGAAAATTGACAGTATGTAGAACATCATGAACCAGGTGAATTGATACAGTGTAGAACATCATGAAATGGATAAAATGATATGTATAGAACATCCTGAACTGGCTGAACAGATACTGTGTAAAACTTCATCAGCTGTTAAAATGATACTGGGTAGAATGTCATGAAATTGCTAAATTGATACTGTGTAGAACATTGTGAAATTGCTGAACTGATGCTGTATGGAACAACATGAACTGGCTGAACTGATACAATGTAGAACATTGTGAAATTGCTTAACTGATACAGTGTAGAACAACATCAACTGGCTGAATTGATACAGTGTAGAACATTGTGAAATTGCTGAACTGATACTGTGTAGAACAACATCAACTGGCTGAACTGATACAGTGTAGAACATTGTGAAATCGCTGAACTGATACTGTGTAGAACATCATGAACTCGCTGAACTGATAGTAAGAAAATTAATATTGACAGCATTGAAAACATGGTAAAACATCCGATTCCTCACTGATATGAAAAACAAGGAGTACACGGTATGCAGCTGTGTTCTCCAAGGTCTTACCAGATAAGGAATAATGAGTTGATAAGCAAAAGAACACATGAAGTCATGAAAGCCTGACAGCCATATAAATATTTTTAACTTCAGTGCAGAAGCAATTTGGAGCATGAAAGCAGTGGAAGTTTGAAATCTGTGTAAATAGTTAACTTCAATCCAAAAGCAACTGGAACATTAAACTTACATTAAGCTCAGTAAAAACAGTTTTGTGTTTAATAACAGCACTAGAGTACATTGATTTATTAATCGGCTACTGGATGTTAAACCTCTGTTAATTTTGAGATTTAGTCAGTACAGCTCAGTAAACAAACTGTAAAACAGATAATAATTATTTTTTCAAGGAATACATCCACCAACACCATAACAATAACAATCTACTTCCTTCATACAAAACCACTTTTATTGCATGAACACAGTCTATAGTCAACTCAGAAGTGTGACAACGTACTTGGATTTTAATAGGATATAAGTATAAAAATGAGTTAAACCAACAGAACTGAAAGTATCATCACTATTGCTAGCTATCCTGACAGAGTTAAACCAACCAAAGTGGAAGTACCATCACTATTGCTAGCTATCCTGACATGAAAATAGGTTAAAACAACTGAACTGGAAGTACCATCACTATTGCTAAATATCCTGACAGTTAAAACAACTGAACTGGAAGAACCATCACTATTGCTAAATATCCTGACAGTTAAAACAACTGAACTGGAAGTACCATCACTATTGCTAATGCTAGATATCCTGACAGTTAAACCAACTGAACTGAAGTACCATCACTATTGCTAATGCTAGCTATCCTGACAGTTAAACCAACTGAACTGAAGTACCATCACTATTGCTAGATATCCTGACATGAAAATGAGATTGTTACTCAAACATCAGGTCAAGAATAAATATTTTTTCACCCAGCTAATTTTCATTGAGATTCAGGCGTTCCCTGCTTGAAGGCTAGGATTATAGTAGAATCTGGAAGTGATCAGAACAGCTACACCGCCCAGCGGGACGCTCACTACTTCTGAAACTCACACCACGTAAATGCTACAAACCTGCAAATTAATAGCCAAACCATACTTCTAAAGATAGGTGCCAGCTATTAAGTCCACAGTCTAATTTATGGCCAGCTACTACCTGCTGTAAAACTGGCATTTTATTTTTTAACAGCTGTTTGTTCCAATGTCACAGGCACGGGTTAGCAAAATATTTTAACAGGTAAAATGGAGATCTGTTGATGATGTATGTTATCATCAAAACGCTTTTCACCTGCACCAAATAAACTGTTTTAGCACGTGTGATAGCTTGATGACGATATCATAATGGTTCACTATAATGACTTCATATGTTCAAGGAAGATAATTAGTAGCATACTTTTTGCACTTCAGCCAAAATATATTCTTATTTGTGTCTGTGTTGACTGTAAAAACATATCAAGTTTGGTTACACATCAACAAACGTTCTTGATTAAAGTGCATATCTTAAAAAAAATTATTGCCTATTTTTCTAGAATTTTATTTTATGACTGTGATAATGCAATAAGCTGCATATGTTTTGTATTCTGCCAAAAACATGTATACATCAGTTCTTGTGTTGAAATATTAGGCACTTACAAAAGTTTACAATTAAATAGTCTCACAAGAAAATATTCATTTGCAATGAAATATAAAAAGACCATTTGGTATATTTCTACAAAAGTTTACAAATCAAACTGCATCATTCAAACAAAAATCACATCATTTACTAGAAAATAACGATGGCAACCAAGATAATGTGATAAAAAATAACATGGATGTGATAAAAATAACATGGATGGTAATATCAAAATTAAGGCAATTCATTTCTTGAATTCACTCTAGTCAGACAAGTCACATAAAGAAAAATATACAAAATTAAGGCAATTCGTTTCTTGAATTCTCTCTAGTCAGACAAGTCACATAAAGAAAAATATACAAAGAAATATGATTACATCTTTTACAAGAAAATTAACGGTCATTACTAGAAAAATCTTAAATTTTATTAAAGTAATCATGATAAGACAGCTTGAAGGGTGATGTCAAACTGTTAGGTAGCCGACAGTTGGCAGCATTATGGGTAAAACTGATGGTAACAGGTTCGTTGTAAGACTCGAGAAAATGTTCCAAGCAGAAGGAGTACAACAGCTGACTGGAGGAAAATGACTTTTCTCTGTCTCACAATCTGATGTAATCTGACCTAATGCCAATATTTGTATGGTTGTTTTCATTCTAAGTTAGTGTGTGGTGAAGATTAATTTGCAAATAATTATCACAAATTAAAAATAGCTAAAGCAGTTAATATTAACTATGGTAGTGCACCTTTAATGTTGAAAATGTCTGAGAACATGTTCTTGTTCACACCAAGAGGTTTAACTCAGTATTTGTAGTAAGCATAATACTGAGGAGTCAGCGATTACGTTCTCTTTACAGTCATTATGTACTAAATAACTAGTTTACAGTCATTATGTACTAAATAACAAGTTTACAGTCATTATGTACTAAATAACTAGTATATCGCAAACACTGGTACAAAAGTACTCTTATATGAGATGGTGGTGGGGGTTTGTTTTATTAAACTGTCTAAACTGATAATCACACCTCTGACACCAAAAACCAGATTCCAAGAAGCTTTGAGTAGTGGTATACAGTAGCAGAGAATTTTATACTAAAACCAATACCAAACATTCATAAAGATTTTCTGGCTAGTGGATCTGGTAAAGTTATATTGCCAAGCTTTTGCATATTTTTACATGTTTTGATAACTCTGGTCAATCACCAGTTAGTAAGAATAAATGTTTACAAACAATATTTGTAATATATCTTTAGATCTGTCCGGTCTATCTACTGCTAGTGAAGAATGTATGTTTACAAACAATATTTGTAATATATCTTTAGATCTGTCCAGTCTATCTACTGCTAGTGAAGAATGAATGTTAATATTTGTATTATATCTTTAGATCTGTCCGGTCTATCTACTGCAAGTGAAGAATGAATGTTTACAAACAATGTTTGTAATATATCTTTAGATCTGTCCGGACTATCTACTGCTAGTGAAGAATGAATGTTAAACAATATTTGTAATATATCTTTAGATCTGTCTGGTCTATCTACTGCTAGTGAAGAATGAATGTTTACAAACAATATTTGTAATATATCTTTAGATCTGTCCAGTCTATCTACTGCTAGTGAAGAATGAATGTTTACAAACAATGTTTGTAATATATCTTTAGATCTGTCCTGTCTATCTACTGCTAGTGGAGAATGAATGTTAAACAATATTTGTATTATATCTTTAGATCTGTCCGGTCTATCTATTGCTAGTGAAGAACGATGAAGGAACTCTTTCTGAGCTAATTTTTATGAACACATTCTACAGAAAGATGTGAAGAACAATTACAGTAGTTGGCAAAGCTCCACATACTCCAAGTGAACTCTGCAAGTAACCTGTCAAGTGAAAAGATTTATTTCATCATTTCTCACCATTTCACTGCCTCAGAATTCACCAAATGCCAGTATAGTGCAAATACAGTATCTATCTCAATATTTAGTCTATATATTTTTCATATAACTTGCAGGTATTTTTCTTTATCATATTTATCTTGTGAGAAATAAAACAAGAATGTTTTTTGAAAAACAGATGGCTCTTTAAATCAGGTATTTAATGCAAAGAATGATGCCAAGAAATTCTAATTAAATGATGCTCCAAACATAAGTGCAATACTTAAGACATATTGTGTTTATAATTGTATTTACAATTTAATTCTCTTTAAACATCTAAAGATTCTTATTTAAAGAATGGTGAGTAATAATTGATTGACTTTTAGTATTTAAAGAATCTGTCTGGGTTTAGTCAAGGATCATATAACTGGCTTCTTGTGGTTTCATCTTTAGTGTGACCTTGGATGAAGACAACAGTAGAAAGAACGCTAAATACTGAGAATGATAAATAATAAATGTCAAGGTTGTTTCAATAAATCACTGATGGGTTTAACAACAGCTGGACAGGTGAGAAGGATTGCTTCTGATTTAAGTCACTTCACTTCAGTCCTAATATACCGCTACTTGTAGTAAATTGAACCAGAAAGAGATACAACAAAAACGTAACATTTTAACTGAGGAAATGAAATGTATGAATGTTATTATTTAAAAACTTTTTTAATGGCACCAGCAATCTTTATTTATATAATACAAGCAATATAGTAATGGGAAAATATTATTATTTTTTTTTTTTTTATATTTCAAGGGCCAAAATCGTATTTTTAGATGAGGAAGAGATTAGTTATCATTGCCATGGAGACATAAAGATCAGCAGTAGAGACCACTGGACACAGGAGCAAATATGAAAGTTATTTGTACATCATATTAGTAAATGCTGTGGCAGAGTGATGAAATTTAAGCATGACATGTACCATGTTATTACTTATATCCAACTGTTCACCCTCTCGGTGGACTAACTCTCTGATTGTTTCTTTTTCCATCCCACCCAATGTCCCATGACTGGTATATCAAAGACTGTAGTATGTAGTGTTTTATAAAAGATGGCTTGATTCTAATGGAAATATGTAATGGGTTTCCTCTGAAGGCTGTGTGTAACAATGAACAAATGTCCCACATCCAGTAACCAATGACCAAATGTCTGACATCCAGTAACTAATGGCCAAATGTCCGACATCCAGTAACCAATGACCAAATGTCTGACATCCAGTAACCAATGACCAAATGGCCGATATCCAGTAACCAATGACCAAATGTCCCACATCCAGTAACCAATGACCAAATGTCCGACATCCAGTAACCAATGACCAAATGTCAGACATCCAGTAACCAATGACCAAATCAATGTTCTCTAGTGGTGTCATTAAACCAATAAAATAATAAAATATTAGCAATTCGTAATTGGAGCAACTT
Organism: Symmetromphalus regularis; assembly: GCA_032355785.1. Taxonomy (NCBI): domain Eukaryota; kingdom Metazoa; phylum Mollusca; class Gastropoda; order Neomphalida; family Neomphalidae; genus Symmetromphalus; species Symmetromphalus regularis. Next base: position 425 of record JAULBS010012316.1, on the reverse strand, counting down.
CCAATCACATGATCGTACACTGTAAACCTTTCAAGTAAAACAAATACAAATATATAGCAACTCCATGTACCATCACAAAGAAGAGAAGAAATAGCCCATGTGTTTGACTAACATTTGAAAGCTACATACTGTGATGTTTTGAGGATGGTAATATAACTTATTTTTATGCTTACATCTTGGCAGACTGGGTGTTTTTTCTGTCTTGGAACCATAGGATAACTGTTTCCAATTAACAGCAAGATTTATTTTATAATCAAATTCCCTGAACAAAAATTCTGTCTGGAATGGTAAATAGTTAGCTGGGTGAATTGTTAGGAGATCGTGTCTGGAATGGTAAATAGTTAGCTAGGTGAATTGTTAGGAGATCGTGTCTGGAATGGTAAATAGTTAGCTGGGTGAATTGTTAGGAGATCGTGTCTGGAATG
>JAULBS010012305.1:0-11083 GCA_032355785.1 Symmetromphalus regularis | reverse complement strand
GGTGGACAAACTTTTGAGTTGCACGTGCAATTTTCTAAAGCACAACACTTTATGATTTAATACAGGGTCCACCAACGGCGAAAATCCGTTCCTGAAAGTGGTGGTGGTGGTGGGGGTGGGGACGGAACATCCACCTTGTCAAAAAAGTGGGGCGGACGGACATTCCCGCTGTCCTCCCCCCCCCCCAAGTTTTACACCATTATAGACCCCTTGTGTACTTCGGTATGTATGACGAAATGGTTAAGTATTACATTGATACAATAAAGAGAAATACTGGTAAAGATTATTATTTAGGCATTTTAATTTCAGTTTCTTGAAGCAAAACGTATGGGGTGGGGGTAACTATATAGCAGTCCCCGTCCAAAAAACGTGTGTGGGGGAGTGGGAGGCCTGTTCCCTCCACACAGGATTTACGCCCATGGTGTCCACTGGATTCTTGCATCATTGTTGCAGTAAGTTGCAGACTTCAGGTATTTGTTGTTCACTTTAAAGATCATGGTTTGTGCGATCCTGTCTTTAAAATAGTTCTGCTAATCAAAATAACTGACTAAGAAGAAAGCCGTGTCGCATCACGTGACCAGCAGTGTGCTTGAAATTTAATTAGCTATAAACACAAATAAGTTATAAAAAAACAAACAAAAAAAAACGAAAGCAAATACTATTTATACTGTGCTTTAATACAATAATATATATACTTCAGACCATCTGAAATTCAAAATGTTTAATTTAAAAAAGGCACGGATTCTTGTTAAGAGAATCATTATAAGAAATCCCCAAACGTATGACCATGATAAAAAAAAAAAAAAAAAAAAACTCTGTAAACAGGTTCTCAGTCATAGAATATTTTGGAATTTCAAGTTCATCTATTTTAAAATAGCGGAACTATCAGCAAAGAGAAAATATAAGTGTTAGAGATTTTATATAACAATTGGTGATGAGGATACGATTTATGAGTCTGGTAGACTGGTTGCAAGCTTGTACTCGTTAAACAGAGCACGTAGCACTCAGCATTGCAATTTTGCGGAAGCTCATCAGTTCAATATTACATCTGCATTATATATTTAATTTGCAAGAGTAGGCCACCTGCAAGCAGTTTCACGTTTGATTAATTAAAGTGATGAGCATCAGACAGATTCATTAAACACATGCCGAAATTATCGATAAAGATGAAAGAAAAAGAAACCGAATTTTTTATAATATTCTATCGTATGATGATAATTAATATTGATTGAGTAATGTTATCCAGTATATGTGTCTCATGCGAGCAATTAAAATCCATGTGCAAACCGAGTCTTTGTAGCGTATTTTCAATGCATTGCTATTAGCCTATTCATCCATCTGATTGTCCAAAACTCAACCAATTGTGAGCAGTTAATTCATACGTGAATACATTCAAATGCATATCAAGACGACATTATAAATTCCACCTTTTTGTAGTACGTCTTCAAAATGGCTTTTATAATTATTCAGGTTTGAGATGCTCTTTAGTTAACCTAATGTAATGCTATTTTCACTGAGTTAATTCCCAAGATTGTAAATGCAGTAATCTTTTGGAAAATTCGAAGTGTGTACAATTTTTGTTTCTAATTTTAGCGAAGTGAGAGACAATTATGAAGGGTTGTTGGCAGGCATATAATATTATTTCGTTAAATTAAAATTATGTTGGCTTTCAAATATAAATGAAATTATTTTGTTTTAAAAACATTAATTTTAAACACATGGTCCTGTATGAATCGACGTTACAACATTTTCAACAAACGATACCACTTATTTGGTTTACCCTGACCACTTAAACAGCGACATGTCCAAGCCGGACGAAGTGATAACATCGGTGATACATTTGTGAAGACATCTTTTAATGGCGATAACCGGTCACTCGGTGTCACGAACCGTGTGTCCTGTTCATCGGAGCATCTTAGCACTTTTTGCCGCTTTGTGGCAGCACAACAGACGCCACAGGGACAATCTGGAGACACACATACCCTGTAATTATGTGTGTACACCGAGTCCAACTTGTTTATATCAGCCAGCACTCGGTCTTTCATTAAAGTGTTACTCGTTCTGAATCTAAATGTTTTTGATATAAAATGTTCTTTACCTATGAACTGAAAACATTTCAACATGACACCCAGGTCCAGTGTTTATAACCAGTGGCGGATCTAAGAGGGCCCGGTACCCATCCCCCCAAAATATAGCGAACTAAAAAAAAATTATTATCATATATTTTTAAAATTATTATTATTATTTTTAATGTTAAAGAATCCGATGCTTCTCTAAGCCCCCGCCTCTCCCTCAAGGAATTTCTGGATCCGCTACTAATAAGACTTTTAACAGTCTGGACTCAAGGCTCAAATTAACTTCCAGGGCCCGGTTGTCCAAAATATGGTTAATTAAACTAACCATACGTTAGGAAAATTTATTTATTGTTAAACTGAAATATGTGAGAAAGTAATGAACAAGACAAACAAACCTTACGCTTCTTCAATGCATTCTTGAAAATCTCTGAAGCGTGGTTTCTGTCATTCTTAGATATGGATTTAAATTAATTCTCACGTTATCTTTTGGCGACAGTTTTCTTGTGAAGGAAATAAACAGCGCCCCAAGCCTGATGGATTGGAAACGATAAAGATATTTATCGTACTGCACTTTCATTGTGCCTATATGTGGCCGGTACCTCGTTAACTTTCACTGTTATTTATTTATAAAAGTGTCATCTTCAGATTAATATTAATATACTGGTATATTTTTTTTACTATTGTCTACTATCAGGACTAAATCTACATTCAGTTATTTAGTCATTGTAACCAGATATGTAGGTTGGAATATAGTATTTACACTGTGTTTTAAAACATTCTAAGGTTTAATTAAGCTAATCACTATGCTTTACCGGGCCGTACCCTCCGGGAGAGGAGGGGGGCAGTTGCCCCTCCTTGAGAATCTCACTTTTTTTACTCCAAAAAAATAGCATATACATTTCAGGGTTTAATCTGTATAACCATTAAAGGCCTTCCAAATTAAAAACTGTCAAGGGGAGCAAGCACCAGGACCCTCCCTAAACTTTTAGAATGCTTCGCCTCGTCGGACTAGTCACAAACATGTTTATAAAAAGAGTGCCCCTGGGATTTTGATCAGAGTACGGCCCTACTTTAGAAAAAATAGAATTAACATAAGAGTTAAAACTGTGAAGACAATGTAATTACAGGTGAGATATAAATTTATCTTTCCTATTACTTTTATTTGTGAAATGCATACGTATGTTTACAGTGTTAGATTAGCTGTTGTTTTGAATTTGCTGTATACCTAATAACAAGAAAGAGATTTGTCTTCGTATGTGTATGTGTGTGATGTGTGTGGCATGGGGGAGGGGCGGCGCCAGGGATGTGGCCTGAGAGTCAAGACGGCGGTAGTGCGAAAAAGTTTGGGAATCACTGTGCTAAAGCATTACAGTTACTAAGTCTTATAGTGTAATGCCTTAATGCTAATGATATTTTTTTACCCTATCACATAAAAGAAGTATACTGAAGCCGGATATTACCGTAAACATTTCGTAAACACTTGATATCACCTCTGTTTTGAAAATTATTCATGAGTGCCTTAGATTCCAATACACCGACAATTACAGAGATAAGATTTTAAACGGTAAAGTTCAAGTCATTCAGATATTTGAAAGAAGAAATCGCTTTGGCTAGATCACTGTTAACACAGTTAGGGTTAACACGGTTATGGTTAATGCGGTTAGGGCAGATGGCCAGTAGATCATGATGACCGTTGTGATTAGGAACACATGCAGATGCAGGTATTTTCAGCAGTGAAACTGACAGAAACAACACGTACACTGTGTGTACTACGCTGTATAAAATGGAGATCAATATACGCTACTGTTAATTTACTAACTTTTTATCTCGTGGAAGGGCATAACCCCAAGGGGACAGGGCTGAATATCGCTACTTCAGAATTATTTTATACTGAAAAAAGTTAGATAAATGACCAGGAGGGTGGGGATAGTGGGGTGGAGTAGCTATGGCCATGAATTCATGTTTATTTGGTAATACATTAGCAATGAAATAAAGCGGTGGTCCAGCGGTAGGACATGGAACTTTGAAGCTCACAGTTGATGTAATTTGGGATTTGGTTCAACTCTCCAGAGAACTATTTATCTATTCAAGTCAGTGACCCAAGGGATCACCACTTGAATAACGTATATTCTATATATGTAGGGGTTAAGCTTAAGATAACATTTTATTAAGGTGGTGTTAAAAAGGAATACCATTGCTATTTCTTTGAAATTGATAACAGAATCCGTTAATAAACAGAGACAAGATGACCTTATCTTTTACGAACGTACGAAAGGAAAAGATTGTTTGTTTAACGACACCCCTGATCGCTGTTTATTCAGCAAATATTAAGTGTTAGACACATTGTGTTCTTCGACTCATGGTCTTTATATGAAACGTGCTACCTTCACAAAGACGTTTTCCGATTAACAGCAATTTTTTTTTTAATATGTGCTTTCCCACAGACGTGCCTTTGATAGACCACCTACCCACCTACCTACTTACTTACCTACCGCCTACACCTACCTACCTACCTACCGCCTACACCTACCTACCTACCGCCTACACCTACCTACCTACCTACCGCCTACACCTACCTACTTACCTACCTACCGCCTACACCTACCTACCTACCGCCTACACATACCGCCTACACCTACCTACCTACCGCCTACACCTACTCACTGAGACTTGCAGGGCATTCACTGAGTTGTAGCCGGTATTGAGATTACAGATTCCATGCCTCGACTAAGATTTGATCCCAGTATCTACCAGCCGTGAGTCCGACAACTTAACCACTGCGCCGCCGGGACCAGTCTTACGAACTTATGACACCATCATATCTTCAACACATGGTACTGAATCTCTATGAATGTTTTGCCATAGCAAATGGTATTTCATGACTTCAGACAGAACAGCACCTGCATTTAATGACTTCATGTATCCCCATTAGAAGTTCTACCATTGAGCTAAATTAGTTGGTTGTATTTATTTCCGTTCTTATATCCAATTAAGGTTCAAACACGCTGTCCTGGGCACACAACTCACCTTCCTGTGCTTTCTGTCCTGTGTTAGTAGGATAGACGAAACCCGCTGCCTCCACACCAATGCAGCTACTCTTATTGATAAACAGCAAGGGATCTTTTATATGCACTATCCCACAGACAGGAGAGCACATATCACGGGCTTTGATAAACCAGTTGTGGACCACTGTTCGGTGTAAATGGTATACATCCACCCACTGAGACTTGCGGATACTGAGATTATGCCTCGACTGAGTATCGATCCCAGCACCTATCAGCCACGTCCGATTGCTTAACCACTGTGCCATCGGGGCTGGAGAGCTAAATTACTCCGCCATTCCCTTTAATAATGTGATCCATGCTCCTGTTATTGACGTAATAACATACATGCTCTTTCTTCAGACATGTTTGTACATAGACTCACTGATTTAATCTCTTCCACATGGTAAAAACAAGACATTAAGCCAGGCGTGTGATGCAGGATTTCTGAAAGGGGTGGGGGGGTGGGGGGCAAATGTGATGGGTGTATAGGACTAGAGAAAAATGGTTTATTTTCACGTCCTTCTACGCAAAAATTATATGTAAAAAAAAAAAATTCTATAAAGGGGAGGGGGGGCGGACCTCCAGGTCCACCCTCTGGATCCGCTGCTGTTAACCGACAACCGATATCTTGAAACACTGCAGTTTCATATTACAATTTAATGCACACAAACATAATTTTGTGTTGACATTTGAAACCAAACCCCATATAAACACAAAACATGAAGCGATTGAACCATAAATATTGACTCAATGTAACTATCAAAGATCAATGTTTGTAGAAGAAGAATGAAAATAACGCGAGAAGATAGAGTCTATCAGAGGTTAGCTGTGACATGTTATCGTGGAGGAGTGTATTTCGTGGTGTCAATGTTTGCGAAGTTTAATAAGATGACAGAACAGATTGGTGGGAAAGTATGGGGTGACAGTTTGGACATCTTTACACAATGAAGGTAGATTCGTGAAGAAACTCAACACGGGTTGAAACATCTTGCCAACTCCATTCATAATCCCCCCCCCCCCGCAATATAATGCATTGATACTCTCAGTAAAATACAATTGATACGTATAAATATATATGCAAATTAATACACAAAAAAAGAAAAGAAAAAAAAAGACGATTTACACCGACGACTTCAGGATTGTTGTATAATATCTTTATCCCAGACGGAAAAAACAACAACGTTAAGTACTCTCAGAAACATATAAATCTATATATGCAAATTAAAAAAAAAGTTTTACACCGAAAATTGCAGGACTGTTGTATATCTTTATCCAGGACGAAAAGCCATTAAAATACATGTATATGTTTATCAAATTGTATTTACAAAATAATTAAATTGTCAAAATTGTGTTAAAGCGTTTCGGATTCATTTTAAAATCGTGATATTTTGAAGAAAAAAGGTATAATGTTGACTTTAAACGTTTTATAAGCACGAGCTTAGTAGGCCTATCCATGAAAATGTATGCCGCAGTGTGACCGAAGATTTTTTGTCTTATTTGAATTTCTGTTACGAAAATACTGTCACCATGGTAACAATGACTAAGATATAAATGTTAAAATAGATACAAAATTATCATTAAAGGTACACCCGCCCTTCAAGTTAAGGAAATAATGATATATGTCTAAAGTATGAGCCAGTTCGTGCTATTCCGGAAACGATGGCTTTGAAAAGGATCATTTTAAATATGAGTTCAATGACACAACAACGCTAATTTTACTTTGGCCCTTTCGTGACATTTTCTTTTTAATTTTAGAAATAGATCTTTAAATTTTGACTTATAATTTATGATTTATTTATGTTTTTCAAACGCCAGGTGGCTCGATATCGTTATAGATGGTTCATTATGTAGCCCAAAACAACCTTTGTAAGTAAAGTTCACCGCACGGACATGGTCTATACAAAGTCGAGCAAGGGTAACCCACGGATTGTTTGTATATACATAAGCTATAACTTGCGTCGTATGTCACGGAATTCTTCTTTTATCCTGACATTAGCATAGGTATACATTCCCAGACAGTTATTGACACACACTGTGTTAATTTTATATACCATTCCAACTGTTTGGCGCAACTTTTGAACAATACAAAGAACACGGGTTGTATTCGATTGGAGAATTTTAACTTCTTTAGATAGAGAACGTTTTTTCTTTTTGTCCCCTAATCCTGTTTATTTTAATATCTCACATAAAAAGCCACCCATGAAGATGGTTAATGAAGATGTACAAGAATGCAAATGGAATTCTGAAGAAGTCACGATTATTTAGAAAAACTTTCGTTTGTTCCGGACTCAGAAATTTCATTTTATTAAGGACGAGGTCAATTTTAGTCAGCAGTCTCTTTGGTTTGTAAATGTACAATGTCTGATGCAAGATAAACTATCGTATGCACTTTCTAGCAATGCTCTGGTATCCAACTATCAAAAATATAGGAAAACAACTCTTGGAAACTATATATGGTAACCAATACGTTATGATTACAAATTAACTGGTATTGGCCTTACTTGCACCACTGACTTAAACAATGTTTGATAAAATATGCTAAATTATCTTTAAATTGGTTCGTTGGTACTATTTATTTTCGTACTTATATCCAATTAAGGTTCAAACACGCTGTCCTGGGCACACAGCTCAGCTTCCTGTGATGTCTGTCCAGGAGAGAGGTTGGTGTTAGTAGGAGAGACGAAACCCGCTGCCGCCACACTAATGCAGCTACTCTTGTCGATAAGAAGCAAGGGATCTTTTATATGCACTATCACTCAGACAGGATAGCAAGCTGATAAACAAGTTGGGAACTACTGGTCCATGAAAGTGGAATACCCGCCCTTTAAGTTAAAGGAAGAATGATGTGTCCAAAATACAAGCCAATTCGTTCTGTTCCAGAGACAATGGTGTTATGCGCTCACTCTGGGTTGGAGCCGATACTGAGATAAAAACAAATCCCAAGCCTCGACTGAGATTTGATCCCAGTACAACCAGCCGCGAGTCTGATAGCTTAACGACTGCACTACTGGGACCAGTTTATCTTTACGTTTAAATACATTCCTAGCATTACCACTCTTTCGACAAGAATTCATTAGACGCGAATTTTCCAAAATGATGAAATGACTTGTTGATGTACAGTAAACTCATTTCATCATTATAATTGGCTGTTTGCAGTAAATATAACATAAAAAATTCAGGAATACGTATATTATTGCAGGAGACACCAACAATTCATTATAAATAAAAAACAAAACATCTTGATAAGTTTATCAAAATTCATACAAAGGGAGGTGTGGTGGTCGTTTTATGAATAAAATGATATTTGTTTCTTCATAAGTGGTTATCATAATTATGATATTGTTTTAAACTATTTTTCTCCTTGTTTTAAACTATTGGTCGGAGTGGATGACATTTTGGATACTAAATGTGGAGATTATTAGTATTGTCCATCAGTGAAAATGTAAAATAGGGACGCCATCAGTCATTTGACGGTCGCCTGCAACGTACTCAATAAATGAAAATAATATCGCGAAAAAGGGCAGATTGTTAGGTGGGGGGTGGGGGGATCTCCCTTTCCTCCACGCCTGCGTCGGCACTGACTATATCCGTGACTAACCACTTATTAACAGGTCTAGGGAATGTACCTGGAGACGAGATAGTTTATAAATAGTTAGCTAATAACACTTGACACAGCAGTCTTGTGTCGTAGTAGTTTTTATAATATTATGTAGAAATCGTTCGGGGAATTTAGTTTTCTGTAATCTTATCAGCAGTGGGAACGGCGGTACTTGTCAGTAGACTCGCAAATTTTGCGCCGATTTGCGCCGGGGGATCGTTCAGCATCCCATACTCTGTCAGCGAGCCAAGAGCACAACGACTACTTTGTTGTTAGAAAGATTACGAGCGCCGGGATGATATACACGACAGATAACAACATATAGAGTTGCAAAGCAAAGTTAAAACACAACTGTGATCCATATAAAACATATTGACTTTTTTCATCAGAGGTTTTAAGGGTGTTGCGTATTAAAACTGTATATTATACACAGGTGTAAAACAGGGCAGGCGCTGCCGTTTAAATATTGGGGGGGGGGAGGTTACTGAATAGGGACGCCATCAGTAATTTGAGGGAGCCTACAACGTACTCAATAAATGAAGAAAAAAAACATGCAAATTTTAAGGCGCCAATTGTCGCAAAAAATGGCCCCCCAGAATATTGAGATGGGGGTCAAATGCCGCCTAGGTGATAAAAAAAGATAAGAGGTTATTGGAACGTTCAGGCCCGTACGCAGGGGTGGGGTGGGGGTGGTGTAGGGGGTGCGACGGGTGCGTACGCACCCCCCTAAATCTGTCGAGGTCCGTAAATGCAACGCTAATTTACTAGAATAACGTAAAAAACGAAAATAAAACATTCGGGCCTTCACAAACTCACCCCCCTAAAGAAAATCCTGCGTACGGGCCTGAGGTTTAACATATAATTCAAACCATCGATGATACTGTTAAACCCAAGACCATTTCCGAAGGAAGCGTTTTTTAAGACCACCATATTAAGACTATATTTATCCATAAAGAGGTGGATTTTGTCTGTCGTGGTCTCTTCCTTCCAATATACCTTTCCCTCCTATTGAAAATGTAATTAATAGGCAGTGCCGGCATAGCCTTTTAAATATAGAGGGGGGGGCAAACTGAATAAGGGCGCCATTTTGAGGGCGTCTACAACGTAATAAATAAAAATGAAAAAAAAAGGCGCCGCAGATTATTGGGGTGCGGGGTGGGGGTGGAGTGGCAAACGCCCCCTTGCCCCCCCGGCTGCGTCCGCACTGATAGGATCTTCAGAAATATCTTCATTGTAAAGAATATTAATTGAAATGGGACATATTTGTTGTGTCTTTCACATATATTTGAACTTTTAAAAATTAATTTTTAAAATTAATTAAATTTAATTTTTGTTTGTTTGTTTAACGACACAATTAGAGGACATTGAATTTTTTAGCCATTGGTTATTTGATGTCAAACATCTGGAAATTTTTACACGTGGTCAAATGCCAGTCAGCCTCTGACGAGTTTTGAACCGCGGTCTTCAGCTTGGGAGTCCGATATCCTACCAATGGACAAATGAGGCTCACTGTTTTTTATAGCGATGCTTAATAACATAAGATGGCTGTTACAACTTGTTCTACTGTAACGTTATTTGAAATAGAGACAGAGTTGAAACAGTACACTTACTTGCGTCAGTTGGATGTTTGCACACATCGTGTTGCTATTACACATATATATCTGTAATGTTGAGTGAACTACCATTTGGCGTGATCATGTTAATACGTACATCCATCCCTAATGAGAATATCATACAAACTTTAAATAGATATGTTTACAAAGTACGCCATCTCGATTAGTTTAAGTAATGATTGGACATTATCCGTACGCGCGAACGGATACAAACACACTATTAAAACTTTAAAAAAATAATGATAATAATAATTTTTAAAAAAGAAGAAAAACTCCAAAACACAAATACCAAATCTCTTCAAACAAGCCAACAACAATAAAACAACTAACAATCAAATAACAAAAAAGAATACTCCCCCCCACCCCGAGGACCAAATGACCGACAGACCCCGTAGATCCGACAGACCCCGTAGATCCCATAGACCCCGTAGATCCGACAGATCCATAGATCCGACAGACCTCGCAGATCCGACAGACCCCGTAGATCTGACAGACCCCGTAGATCCGACAGACCCCATAGATCCTACAGTCCGCGCAGATCCAACAGACCGCGGAGATCGCCCAGCCCCCGTAGATCCAACAGACCTCGCAGATCCGACAGACCCCATAGATCCGACAGACCCCGTAGATCCGACAGACCCCATAGATCCGACAGACCCCATAGATCCAACAGTCCTCGCAGATCCAACAGACCCCGTAGATCCAACAGACCTCGCAGATCCGACAGACCCCATAAATCCCACAGACCCCATA
>JAULBS010012294.1:0-11083 GCA_032355785.1 Symmetromphalus regularis | reverse complement strand
AATCTACAAACCCACTACACTCGTGTAAGCCAGCACATTTTGTAAATCCCATGTTTAAATCTACAAACCCACTACACTCGTGTAAGCCAGCACATTTTGTAAATCCCATGTTTAAATCTACAAACCCACTACACCAGTGCAAGCCAGCACATTTTGTAAGTCCCAATGATTCAGGACAGGATTGACTATAGTTTGTCACAAACTGTAGGCACATGTAACCATTGCATGTTATGTTTGTTTTGCCTCAATGTATTAAATTATTGTACAGCATTCCATTTGTTTTTGTTACATAACCTATTCAAAAGTTTGTTTACTGTTTGTCTTAGTACATTTATTTGGTTCTAGGTCTTTACATGTGAAGTGAGAAACAGTTCACTGAGTACATCTGCCTCCCTTCAGACTTTTCCATTCTAGCCAATGATTCATAACTTGTATAGCAAAAGCTGTGATGTATGCAGTTGCATTCCAAAGTTTTGAATTAAGTTTGACTATACAAGTTATAAATGTGATTGGGAACTGAAAGAAAACCACAGCACTCTATTATAAAGTTTTATTTTATTTAACAACACTTCTAGATCATATTGCTTTTTATCTGATCATTCTGACGTATTTATTTAGAGGAAACCCACTGCCACCACAATGCTGCTTTTTCTAACAAGCAGCAATGGGTCTTTTATATGCACTGTCCTACAGACAGAACAGCACATACCAGAGGTACTTATTTTCTGTGATAACCTTTTTTTTCTTTATTCTTGTATTGTTTTGTTTCATTTTTTTTTTGTGTATATGTTTATAATAGAAAGTATTTCAGTGGAACACAAATTATTAAATTTACTCAAACGGAATTTGTTAAATTCTGAAACGGAAAATCATTGCCTCTACAGTTGTGGCCACTGGTTGGAATGTAAACTACAGCACTGTTAGTTACTGGCTTTCACATTGAGATGTCTATTATACATTTGCAACTATCTATAGGAGAATTCTTTACTGCCACACGTTACCCTTGATTAGCAGCAAGGGGGGGTTTATGAAACACTTTCCTACCAGATGAACAAACCACAGCATTTGATGTGCACAACATTTATAAATAAAAATAAGACCAATTTGAACTTAAAATTGATACTTTAATCAAAAAGAAACATAATTTATAACAAAGGACATCAACGATATACGTAAGTATAAATTATATCTTATAATAATGTAAGCTTATATGAAAATCTGAATACACATGCATTGGTACAATAATAATTGTAAGCATACTCGAATAAAACAAAATATTTAAGAAAAAAACAACTGGTATCCTATGATGTACATTTGAAAAAGGTTGGAATCCTGACTAATGACTACAACTCTACTGGGTCTGGTTTTAAAACACAAAAATATCCCACTCCATTTCTTTTCAATTTTATCCAGAACTATTCTAATGTTCATAAATTTATAAACTATACTGGGATAAAGAATTGTAACTGATAATTTGCTAATAAAATTTTTAACATGTACTGGGTCTGTTATAGTCAGGTATTCAAAAGACATTTTACCAAAAAAATATATATATATATTTTTTTTTTTTTATCCTGTCTTCACTGTAGATATTTGCAGACAATGACAACTTGATAATTTTCTATATCTTTAGTCACTGACCAAAAATGTAACCCCCGGCATAGTCAAGGCTAGTCACATGACATAAACCTGGATTGACATTTTGTAAAAACTACATGTTAACTTTGTTAGTTTCATTTCAGTAAATCTAACGCAAGTTTGTATGGCAGGCTAAACAGAATGACCACTGTTTGAGAGCTGGAGCTTAAAGATAATCTTATTTTCCATTATTTGATATGACAGCTACATAATGAGATGTGTAGATTTCTTGAAAAGTATGACATCATATTGCAAACCAACTGTTTTACTTGGATTAATGAAACAGAAACTAGCAATTAATGAGTGTTACTCTAATTTTGTTGGATTGCACTATAAATAAAACAACTAGTTACTGCCACAAAATAACTCATGCTCAGATTGAATGGTGAATTCCACTTCGGGGCCGTCCATAATTTTCACAAGTGTACAAAGAGTACTCTTTCGACCAACTCCCTTGTCTCCACTAAAAGTGTACATCCCCAAATGAAAAATGTTGATGCCAAAAAGTAATCCAGGTCCATATTACCCAAAACAAGGCCAGAGCAATAGGAGTTTCCAAGTATTGTACCTAGAGCACACAAAGCATCATATTCATTGCTTGGGGATCTGAATGGCCAAATTTCTCCCATTAACAAAAGAAAATATGTCACCAAAATTCCGATCAGAAGCCATTTTACACTGTGAAGTGAAGAGAGCAGAGCTAGCTCCTTATGCGAAATTTGAATGTGTGCTGATCAATGGATCGACATTTTTCATTTTCCAAGTGTATGCTGGCTCCTTAACCCCCTCCCCCCGCTTGCGGTTTGTACGCTCGTGAAAATGTTGAAAATTATGGACAGCCCCTAAATAAACAGTACTATTCACCATTCAAGTCATGATAAATCTATGTTATGGCATTATCTGGATATTCTCTGTATATATTGTTTTTAATATAGCTGGCAATGAGGATGAATTTACTTAGGAAGTGGATACTGATGGAATGTTCTAATCCTTAATATAGCATAGAAACTTCAAACATTTACGTTAATTAAAACAAAGATTCTTTACATTTTGTGATAATCATTTGCACCAATGTGTATGTACACTGTTTACAGATACATTATACATTTACCTGATTGTCTATAATGAACAAACATAATAACTTAACAATTCTCGACTGTCAAGTGTATTCAAAATGGAGCATACTATTTCCTGTAATAAAAATAATGGTTATGACAGTGTTTGAGGTGATGGCTAAGATTTATGAAATCTACCACATTAAACATAATCGAATATATTCCAATCCTAAAAATGTTGCCAAATGTAGATGAAAAACAGAGATATAGTATTTAATAATAAGTATGGAAGACCATTATCTTACTGTATTAATAATAAATTTACAAAGCATACAAAAAACAAAACACTTTCTTTACAAAACATTTAACACTGCAGAAAAACAAAAGGAACAAGAACTAATCTAAGGTAAGAAAATGAAAAATAGTCTGATTATTTTGGAATTCTATATTCTATAACCCCATCAAAATAATTTTGAAATGAAGATTTGTACATTGCTGAAGTAGTGTCGGAAATAGAATTAAAAATGATTTTCTTTATTTCTTCCATAATAAACTGACAAGTAAATATTTTGTAAATATATATTTAAAGACGCTACCTAATTTACTTGTTTGTCCTCTCACTGATGATTTCATTGCTATTGTGAGGGACAATATGTTCCAATAAAATGAAAATCACCTGTTTGCTAAAATATCTCTTAATTTCAAGAGTAAACTCCACCTTGTACAACAATGAGAGCAAAAACAAGTAAATGCTAAATTAGGCAAAGTATCATTAAATATATATTTACAATTTACCTATAAGTTTACTATGAAAGAAATAATTTTTATTCTATTTCCAATACTACTTTAAAATTAGTTAATTATTTATTAAAGAAAAACAAAATATTTTGTCATTCTTCCTGCAATTTTATCTAATCAATGTTAGAGCTGACAAAACTTTATAGTGCTTTTACATACAAGTAAGAACCAAGATATGACTGGGTATTCTTAAATGTATACAAAGATCTTTTTATGCATGATTTGGTGATAAATAAAATGAGTATTAAACATGAACCTTAAAGAGACTGTCATGACAAAAGCATATTTAATAGATGCGAAACAATATATATTACTAAAAACATTTATGCAAAACAGACAAATATATACATCAAAAAGATATAATACTTCTAAAATACATATTAAATGTAGTAAATTATTTGAAAAATAAAATGTCAGATGGTATAACAAACGAACAAAAACATTTTGGGGCAATTTCTGACGGGCCACTGCCAGACTCGTGAAATTAGTATGATACAGAAATATGACTAAATGAATGCTCATCGATACATAATTGACTGCAAAATACTGCACTGGTTCTTTTTTTTTAAAACAAGACATACGCATTTTGTGAACCCCTACTACAACCATCACTATCACAATTTAAAGTAATACATTCTGGAACATTCACGGACTTTTTATCAGTTCAATATCACAGTCAAAAAATAATATATTTAACTAACCAAATTATTTTTAATTGCTACATAAATAAAGATAAAATAAAAATTCCCTTGACCATAGCATAAGAATTATTTAAAAAACTAGTTATTTATAAATTTTATTTGTTGTAAACCATAAAATTAATGTGACAATTACATGAGACCCACAGCTGCAATAATTAACTAACATTTTTTTTAATTTTACCCAGAATACAAAAAAAATGATGGAAGAAATATATATATTATAGAATACTCCAACCATTAACATACTAATTTTATCATTTACAGTTAAAAACAAAATTCTATCCACCAACCATTACAACAATGTTGAATGAGCTAGGATACAGAAAACTAAATAATTCTTTTAAAACTATGGATGAGATCATTCTACTGCTTATAATCTGGTTATCTGAATAGGTCCATTGTCCGGTTCTTGTCTGAACTCCTCTTTGATTTCATTAGGTATTTGCTTGACATACCAGTCGTGTTTCTGTAATGTTGCCAGCACTCCACCCAAGTTTCCCTTCTGTACTTTGTGGTGATACTCTATTGGTGTTCCACATATGTCTGTGAGAGTTCCGCCAATCGTATGAAGAACAGCCTCTGGTGCACAGGTGTCCCATTTTTTGCAGCCCTTACTGGCAAATACATATGCATGAACTTTGCCTTCGATCAGTAACAAAACCTAGGACAAAAAGAACAATTTTTTTTTTTAAATTAATGATCAAACAAAATAAATGTTAATAAACTGAGTGCTCCAAAATGGAATTCAAACTGAATAAACAAGGATGGTTTAATTCTAGACATATACCACCAGTATATAAACTAGTTATTGGGCATCAAACAAGCCGTTGTGACACATGGTCAACAGAAGAAACTCAGTGCTGTCACAGTCCCTGTTCTTCCCAATACAAAACAAACATTTTCATACTATGTGTAACAACTGACATCAAACACAACTAACCTTATGTCCTGCTCTCCCAACTATTACAACACTTGTGGTTGACATCAAACACAACTAACCTTACGTCCTGCTCCCCCAACTTACAACACTTGTTGGTTGACATCAAACACAACTAACCTTATGTCCTGCTCCCCCAACTCCTACAACACTTGTTGGTTGACATCAAACACAACTAACCTTATGTCCTACTCTTACAACACTTGTTGGTTGACATCAAACACAACTAACCTTATGTCCTGCTCCTACAACACTAGTTGGTTGACATCAAACACAACTAACCGTATGTCCTGCTCCCCCAACTCTTACAACACTTGTTGGTTGACATCAAACACAACAACTAACCTTATGTCCTGCTCCCCCAACTCTTACAACACTTGTTGGTTGACAGGACTCAACAGCTTCTGTGACCATTCTGTTGGAATGAGATCGTGTCGTCGTAATTATGTTTTCATTTTGTGGAGGAAACTGCTTTTCAAATCCAAAGGCACCTATAAAATAACAAACATAATAAATAACTGAGCCACAATGGAAGACCCGTACTCATGATTTTAATCAGCTTTGATGTGGCAAGGGAGCTTATGCGTCTCAATGACCCGTAGAACTATGCCAGTGGGAGTTTTATCTGAAGCTCCTGTCAGGAACAACAAGCTGGATTGGTTGAAGGGTAGAGGCTACACTAATTTGGAATACGGGTAAGGTAACTCTAACCGAAATGTTGTATGCTAAATTTAGAAGTACTAGACTTAGTGGTGCATAATGATAAACCACAATACCATGCATCAACATATATAATCAGGCACGACGAAAGCAAGTCAACATTGGGGTGTTAACAGATCTAGTTGGGGGGCTAACATATTTAGGCACGAAGTGTTGAGTTTAAAGTGGATACAAGGTTGTGCTCGATACAGAATTATTAGGGGCTGCCTCCCCCCCCTGCCCCACAGATTCCGCCGTGCCTGATAATAACTACTCTTCTATAACGTGGGACATCATATTTTAGTGAAGAACTCATCTCCAAAAATGTTAGCAAGGAACTCTTGAGTTTTTATCCCTTTTGTATGTACCTGATCCCCATAGTTCTTCATATGCATCATCGATCCAAACAAGTCATGGCAACCAAGACAGGTCATGTGCTTATAAAACTTAAATTAAAGTCTAGATTTTAATGTAATGCTATTTGTATGGCCTTGAAATTTATTCAGCTGTATAATGATTTATATAACTCCCACGAAGTCATATAATACCTCTGAGGTTCTATCACAGAGTAACATTAGAACCAGCCACAATAAGGATCAGCAACAGGTCTGTATAAAGCCCTAAAGCATATCTCAACTGTATATATAGGGGTAGAAATTAATAAATTATTCTTACTCACCTGGGGGACTACTAGCTTTAAAAAGTTACTCATCCCAACCAAAAATCACTAGTTGCCCCATTTTAATTTTAAGATTGGGTTGGTCCATAACTTGAACTACAGATGTAACCCGTATCTCAAAATAATACAAATTTGTAATACAAGATTGGAAAAAAAAAATCTTCTGACCCAGGAGACTAGCGTCAGTAAGGATTTACTCGCCCCCAGCTATTTTTACTTGCCTCAGGCAAGCGTTAATTTATATCCCTGATATATAATTAGTATAGCTGCTTTGTGGTATTCTTACCCAGCCCTATGATTCCCCAGATACATCGTCCTATAGTGGCATCTGGACCTGCCTGGTAGTTGTAGTAGGGCTGGTAGATAACTCCAGCCATGGCCTTGCCCTTCACGGCAATGCCTATCAAAACTGTAACATGGTCAAGCAGACCTGAAAGATGGAAAACATACTGGATTTAACAAAAAAAGCATCAAGAGTGAATGTGATAAGATAATAGATCACATGAAAAGATTTACTAAGTTGTCATTGAGAATTGTAGATATGTAGCTATTCATGCAAATAATACTAATTTTTAGTCACAACCAGTCATCTATTGTATTAGTATGGTTAAAATGTTAATTCTTCTTGTGATTCCAATCAAATTTTTTATGATGAACTGAAAGTTTTAAGTCTGCATTGGCCGTATCCCCATCTATATATATATTATGTAAAGATATACTATTCTTGACAATGGTAAATGATCCTTAACATAAATAATGTTTATTGAAAAACATCTCACATTGTTTAACATATAGCCATAAATTACCTACTGCTATTTATAGAATCCAATGTACACTGATATTATCAAATTCATAATGAAGATAAATATGGTGACTGTAGTAGCAAAATCTTCTCAATTATAAAATGTTTATGATGAATAAAAAAATAAATAAATGATTTAATGTGGTGACACTTAATCATATTAAGTTAATCACTTATTTGTTTCATAATTGCCTTAAATATGACAAACTAATATTAAATACAAAATAAATAACGTTAGCCTTACATAGTAATATAATTTATTAACTACCTTACCTTGTGTGAACTCAGATGTTCCATCCAAAGGGTCCACCCATATGACAATCTAACAAAATAAAACATATACAGAATGATTATGTCTAGTATTAGAATATTTCTGTACGTTTGTTTGGACATTAGTATAAACTATAATTACCATAACTGATTAAGCCAACCTTCAGACTTCTCAACCTCAAGGCACTGGAAACCTGGACACTAAAGCCAAAAATCTGGAGATTTCAGTAAAAACCTGGAGATTGATCTATTCATACATAATCAATTGCTAAGTAAAACAAAGTGGTCGTTCTTTTGTGTAGAAAGCAATAAATGAACAACATGAGTTTAATAACACTACATTTAATGTTCTTTGCTACAGCTTTATTGCAATTTGACACATGCGGATGACAACAGTTTATGATCACTTTGTTATTTCTGGCAGGATTGGCCGAGAACTCGACTGAGGAAGAACATAGCAAGAGAGTGAGTTTTTTGCAGCTTACCGTGAGATTTTGCTGAAAACCGTAAGTCTCACAACAAAACTGTGAGACTTAAAGAAGTCTGAACCTTTTTTTTTCATAGCACAGATCCACCACACATTCTGACTAAATGGAATAATAATTAAAAGAAACTAACTCTTGAGAATTTACATAATTTATCAAATATTATATACCCAATGTGATATTAAATTTAACAAATGTCGAGTACGCAAATCAAGTCTGTCTCATCCTGCTAATGAGTGGTAATATAATTTTCTTAGTCAAAACAAGACAATACAAATTTCATTTTTATTTCAACCAGTCACTTGGGAATCTCACTTCAAAAATCTGCAATTAAAAAAAAAAAAAGTGTCCCAAACAATAATGTACAAAATGTAGTTTGACATTTGAAACAATATTCATTTAAGACATTTTTTTTTCAATTTATGTTACTTGCCAAGCGACCCCACACATGTGGGCCTTTTTTTTAAAATTATTATTCACTTTAATGTTTGCCATTGTAACCAAAATCTGATATAGTGTTTGTACCTGCTCAGGCAGTGTCCACCCCTGCCCTTACTCCAAAAGTTATTTCTATGGGCCTGTTATACTAAAAAAGGAGGTTAGGAAAAATTACACTTCTGTAGGAGACAGGAAAATGAAAAGATTCCGAGGCATGAATGATTCTAAAATACCTCTTCATCTTCAACCTTTAGTAGATTTTCAGGGCAGGTTTCTTTTAGAACTTCTTCAGCATATCCATCTTCTATAAAAGATTCATCTATCTTTTCTGTTGGACTCAGTTGCTAAAAACATAATGAAACATGTACTTTTGTAAATAAAGGTTGTTGTTTGTTAGAATATCAAAGTTTGTTTCCTTTGTAAGAACCGGAGGTACACGGCAGATTGGGAACCTTTTGTTCAGTATTGAGACACAAATTTTAAAAATCATTGCACAATTCTAATACATAAGATGAGCAATGACTAATAGTTGTGATTCCTCATGTTAAAACAAAATGTTTCCTGGAATCAAGTCAAACATGTTGTCTATTAATCAGTTAGCTAAAAGTAACAAAAGATTCTCTTTAATAAAGTTTAATGATTTATGAAAAAGGTGACCTCCTAGCAGGTGGCCCTTAATAAAGATATTTAACTACAGTAAAACTTTTAATTATTAAATGATTTGGGAGAACAAAAAAGTCGTCTGTTTACTGATTGATGGAATATCATTGAATTTTGGTAGAAATCTAAAAATGCATGGAACACGTTGATCATTACAAGTTTATTAACACGGCAGGCAACTTTTCTTGACGTTACGCAAACGCTTGAATACTGAAGGCAAAATTTCTCGACAATCGGACTAGCCCTTTAAAATTAATATTTCTTGTTGTTTAAATGCATTGTGGGAGGAAATGACGCAATACCTATATATATATATATATATATATATATATATACACATAGAATATTCCCAATTGCAAATAGCAGGTTTTGAAGTGTTAGAATTCCATTATCGATAAAAAAATTCACTTTAAAATTGGAGTCTTTTTCATGGAGTTTTTTGTAACCTGATGAGCAATGGTGGCACGGCACTACACAGAGATTTTGAAGAGTTAATTGGGAATTAATATTATTTTTGGAGTTTAGAGAAGGTGAGGATTTTTATTCTGAATATCGGGAGCGAATAGCGAGAGAATTTACAAATAAAATTTTTGAATGAGTATGATGGCGAGAATATGGTGTTGAATGTGAGTGATCTGACCATTAGTACGATATACCAAGCATTGTTTATGGGTTTTTGGTTTGTTTTTTTACACATTTCTAGACCACAAATCGTGCAACTTCAAAAAATGCCCTTCGAAACCCAAAAATAATATTAATTTGTTCACATCTTTATATTATTTTATTGTTTTAAAGTCAAAATATTTGATCAAAATGAGATACCTTTCAAACAGATTTTCCTCGAAATTAATCCAGTTTTGGGGGGTAAAAACTCTTGAAAGAATTCAGTAGTTAAATTAACAACAATAAGGAGAGAATATTAAGTTAAAAACTAAATTCCAAGTTACCTCTTCCCCAAATATCGCCACCTTTGGAAACTTCCTGTGTAGTGAAGCCACAATACATCGTTGTGCAGATCTGTCTGCTTCAGTCTGAAGGTCATTCTTGCCCTAAAACACAAAAATATTATAAACTCTTATGATACTTTTAAAATTAATATTATTACCCCAGTTGGCACTCATAACTGGGAAATAATTTCATAATTTCTCACTGAGAATTATTTTACATTGGTTAACATTTGGCATTTTAGTGGATGTTCTGGTCATTATGCCCAACGAGTTTGCCTGTACAAAATATGATGTTGATCATGATTATAATTTTGTAAAAGTGCAAAAGTGTAAAACATAATTTCATCCATAGTGTTACAGGATAGCATTTCTCTAAACTGCTGTGCAATTAGAAAGTTTAAAGAATAGAACAATTAAAATTGTCTGGGGAATATAAATAGAATATCAAACATATTACCATTTATTATCAAATTTATGTCTCTCATGAAATAACTTTCCTTTGTCACTCATTAAAGCTTGTGACAAAGAAAAATTATTTCACTCAGGACATAAATTTGATAACACATGTGTTTAACATCCTGTACATATTAACATACTTGAATAAGATAAGGTAAATTTTATTGCATGTTTTATTCCAACTTGGGAACAGAATGCAAACATTTTAACACAACAGTAGAACACATAAAACAAATATTTAACTAAAATGATGAATATAATAATGATTATTTGTTTATGTACATGTAATTATAAATAAATTTACACACTGCATCTGTACAAGTTGGGTTCTGGTTTTTCATTATAAATATAAATGTTTCTTGGGATGACATGTTTGTAAAGGCGATGATATGATGTGTAATGTACTGTGATAATTATCATAATATAGTAGTCATGTGAGCAACAGGCACTAATCTAGGATAGAAAAAGTGGGAGAAGTGACTTCTCCTTTCCCAGAAGAAATGGGAGAAGTTTGATAA
>JAULBS010012285.1:0-11083 GCA_032355785.1 Symmetromphalus regularis | reverse complement strand
TTAAATAAGCTAAATTGGAAGAAAATAAAGGTGGCTGTTTAAGACAGGTGGCTGCTTAATACAGGTGGCCACATGGGCAGGTTTGTGTGTGTGTGCGCGTGCTGAACAGCAAAAGAAACACAAATGTTTGTTCAGGTCCATTTTAATCAAATTAGATGAAAAATTAATTAAACCATAAAACTCATGCTGTGCACACATTTCACTTCTCTGCACATACAGTACCTCCAGCCAATGCCAAAATATAGTTAACTTTTATTCAATCAAAAATTGCAAATTAAATTTGCATTTCTTTTGCTGTTCAAAAATATAAATATATACATCATGTATCTGTCCATCATCTGAAATTTAAGTATAGTATTTAATGAAATCTAAAGTAGTTTAAGTGTTTTTCTTTAAAAAAAACTGGTTTACAAAATGGTGGTTAGACCATGATTCCCCACTATAAATGATCATAAACAATGTGGTTCAGTTTTAAATGAATACATTTTTATGGTTACAAATTGTACAGTTTTCTTAGAATATTTTTCAAATTATGGGTTGTGGTTTGTTAATGCAATATTACATGTAAATGACATTTACTTTTGATTTGCAAAAAAGAGAGTTTATTGATTATTTTATACGAACTTGATATTTTTGTTATTCTTTAATTCGGTGATAAATCATAAAAAAAGGTTATGTACCTAATTAACTATTCTGAGTAAATGCCATATCCATTCAAATTGGTTAAGTTTTTTTTCTCTTATCTCAGAATGGCTTTTTGTGTCGTTTCTTATGATTGGCATTTTCAACTGGTTTGACATGTTTTCAAGGTTTAAAGTGATACTGTATTCACCGTCACATGCAGCCTACTTGTTGTGAAAAGCTCACTTGTTTGCTGAGCACCTTGAGGTTTCATGTCGTGCACTTGCCGTGTAGGATCAATAAGACTGGAAACGATTGCCTGAAACGAGGGACTTCACTAACCAAAACATTTCTGTGTCCTAAAGCAGTCATGCATCCATGTCTAAAACTTGTTTCAATATTAAGAAGGAAACGACCATCGCACCCATGTAATATTACACAGTTTATTTCATTATGAAATTCACTCCCTTTGAAGAAATTCTTGTCAGACTTTGTTAAGATTTGTTTACATTTGGTAAGGTAGGGAATAATTCTCCTGGCTGGGGTATAATTGAGCAATTGTTGTAAGACATTTGTTTACATTTGGCAGGGAATAATTCTTACAGCTGGGACATAATTGATCAGTGTTTGTTCACTATATTATACAATGTGTGTTTGTTTATTGTGGAAGAGGTCTGTGTTTTGAAGAGGTTCAGTTCTTCTCTGTTAGAATACTCTACATAGTTGGCATTCTCAGTGTCATGGGCATTGACATCTCTTTTGTATCACAGTCATTGCCTGTTAGGGGCAGTATATTTTTAGGTGCAATCTGCTTTATGTTAGGTGCCATATATTTTTAGGTGCAATATGCTTTATGTTAGGTGCAGTATATGTTAGGTGCAGTATATTTCGATTTGCTAAATCTTTATCCATTGTTATTAAAAAGGTTATAGTTTGTGAAAATAGTTATGGAAAAGATACAGTGTACATGTATGTATGTTACACAACCCCTGCAATTAAGAAAATGTCCACAGCAAAATAAATGCTGTGGAGAAATAGCGTCCATGGCAATTTTTTGTAAATTATACTTTTTTTTAATAATAAGTGGCAAATAAGTGCTGTGGGAATGAAAAACTGCAGCAATCTCCATGACACTTGGACAATTTCAGGGGTTGGTTATGAATTTGATTTATACCATAATTTAAAAATAATTTCACAATATAGATTTTTAGAGCAAAATTCCCAAACTGGAGAATAAAATAAAAATATCATTGATTCTAAACCAATTTACATAAAAATAGGCTAAAATGGAATTTTCTTTTTATTCCACTTCTGTCATAAATCTGAAAATTTAAAATTTAAATTTGGCCTTAATAGGTTTCTGCAATATGCTACATGTATATATAAACAAATACTACAACATTTGTCGCTCATTGTATATGATATGCAAACATTTGTAAATTAATGCACTGGGGTTGATTAATGACATGATGGGATGGGTTGTTACAATGTAAACATGTCTTGTTTTGCAGGGAATTAATAAAATCAATAGAGGTCTTATGCAATATGTAGTGAGAGAAAGAAATATAATGTTAACTGGCCTCAATAGTACAGTGGTTAAGCTATCAAACTCACGGCTAGTAGGTACCAGGATCAGATCTCAGTCGAGGCATGAGATTTTTAATCCAACCCAGAGTGAGTGCTCAGTGTGTAGGTGTATACCACTTACACCGACCAGTGGTCCACAACTAGTTTATCAAAGGCTGTGATATGTGCCATCCAGTCTGTCAGATAGTGCATATAAAAGATCCCTTGGTTCTGATAGCTAAAAGTAAGGCATTAGTTTGGCGGCATCGGGTTTCATATCTCCTACTA
Organism: Symmetromphalus regularis; assembly: GCA_032355785.1. Lineage (NCBI taxonomy): Eukaryota > Metazoa > Mollusca > Gastropoda > Neomphalida > Neomphalidae > Symmetromphalus > Symmetromphalus regularis. The sequence goes on along the minus strand of JAULBS010012285.1, from coordinate 8,608 downwards.
ACACTAGACAGACAGCACAGGAAGCAAAGCTGTGTGCCCAGGACAGTGTGCTTGAACCTTAATTGGATATAATCATGAAAATAAGTACAACCAACCAACCAATATAATGTTCATTTTCCAGAGAGGATAGCACAGTCCATGAGTTTTACTATGTCAGTTGTGGACCAACATGGTTATGCAGTTTGGGTTACTTTCCGTTCCAACTGGTGATCCACAACAGGTTCATCAAAGGCCGTGATATGTGCTGTCCTGTCTGTGGGACAGTGCTTATAAAAGACCCTTGCTGCTTATTGGAAAGAGACGGGCCTCGTTAAATAAATAGAGGTGTCGTTAAATAAAACAAACTTTAATTTACTTTCCAACATGGTGATTCAGTGGCTGTTGGGTGTCAAATATATAGTGTTTGCAGCTACAGCCCATACACAGCCCATACACAATTATATATTTTTTTAAATAAAAATTATAATTGTTAATGCACCAAATAACATCATAATTCACACTTGAAAACGATTATTTAAAGCAAATGACATGTTAATGTGACAGATTTTCACTTGATGGCCAGATTAATTATACAGACGTCTAAATAAATGGATTTATCATGCAAATTATAATTTTCGAAATTTTTTGAATATTATTTGTGCATGTCAGGAGTAGGCAGTTTTGAATGTGCTTTCAAATTGACTAATCTACTACATAGTACAGTCCACTTGTATTAAACATCAATTTCCAATCTAGTGCAATTCACTTGTCTTAAGCAGTCACTTGTCTTAAAAGAAAATATTTTATTCTTTCAAATTGACTAATCACTATATAGTACAATTCCTCTGTATTAAGCAGTAGCCTGTTTTTAAAGACCATCTTTGATGAACACTAATGTATTAAAAAAAAAAATTGTATTACACTGAACCATCTTAATTAAAATGTCATATTTTATAAACTGATCTGTATATTTTAATACAGGTCTGACTACCATATATCCATCTGTTTAATTAATTCTGTGTCTTATCAGTGGCAGATCTAGGATGTCTTTGGGCATGCACCCCCAAACCCCCAACAGCAAAAAAAAAAACAAAAAAACAAATTATTTAACTTTAAAAAATACGAGGATTTTTTAGGACCCTCCCCCCCAAATGGATTTTCTGGATCTGCCACCACTTATTTAAATATGATTTAATAGTCAAATTTGTATATATTTTGTAATGGCTATACAAAAACCACAAGTGATATTTCTAGAAGCATGCAGCTTTTTTTTTTATCCAGGTTTAAAGAAACATTTATATGCAGAAGGAACATACCTGAAGATAACAGGTGGTTGAGGTTTACAGAATGTTCCAGCTGTGTAATACGTATATGGATTTTGTTTTTAATATGTACCTAAAAGGGTTAATGTTAACAGTGTGGTTTTAGGGATATATAAGGAACATACAGTCATGTATCTGAAGATAACAGGTGGTTGAAGTTTACAGAATGTTCCTGCTGTATTTTTTATATGTACCTAAAAGGGTTAATGTTAACAAATGTGGTTTTATGGATATGTAAGAAACATATCTGAAGATAAAAGGTGGTTGAGGTTTACAGAATGTTCCAGCTTTATAATACGTACATGGATTAAAAAAATAAATTGTATATGTACCTAAAGGGGTTAATGTTAACAAATGTGGTTTTAGGTATATATAAGAAACATATCTGAAGATAACAGGTGGTTGAGGTTTATAGGATGTTCCAGCTGTGTAATACGTATATCGATTTATTATTATTTTTATATGTACTTAACCTGAAGAGCTTAATGTTAACAAATGGGGTTTTAGGTATATACATGTATAAGGAACATATCTGAAGATAACAGGTGGTTGAGGTTTACAGAATGTTCCAGCTGTGTAATAAATACATGGATTTTTTTTTTTTAATATATGTACCTAAAAGGGTTAATGTTAACAAATGTGCTTTTAGGGATACCCACTTGTTATTGAATTGTCACTGCCTGAGTCGACAAGGAAACTGCTGGAAAAACAGAGCGGGCTGTTTCAACGGCCAGTCTGTGTTATATGGATTTTCCTTGAACAAATATTGACTGTAGCCATTCCTTCCAATTGCAGTGCTGGTCTCCATTTCAATACTGGATAACCTGGGCGCAAGGACCTCTGTGTGTCTCATACCCCTCGTCGTGCGGCCTAAACCACTGAACGGAAGCCACAGTGCGGAGGTCCAGTTGTAAGTACTTTCACTTTTTCCTCTTTTCACATGCTCTCGCTTGGCAAGCCATCTGCTGTGATGTGCTTGTGTGTGTCACTGTCTGCCTGCAGTAATGATTGTCTCTTTTTATGTGATAGTGGTGTTACATTAAACTGAGCCCGCTCTCTCTATAAGGTACGCTCCACATTCATTCAGTTGTGGGACATTCGTGGGAATAGACATCTTGAAGGTACAGTATGAAAAGATAACATTTCTTTTGTTGTTAAATGTGCATTTGATGTGTATTTTAGTATGGTTTTATGATTATATAATAGGAAAGGTTAAATAGTGGAATTATAGTTAAGTTGCTTAGAAAGTTAAAAAATACATAAAAAAAATAAATTACAGTTAAACATGTCTGTAGTTTATAATAATTAAAAACTGCTAAGAAGGGCATAGCAAGCATAGAAATACTATAAAACTAAATGTTTCAACTACTTGTTTAACAATGTATAAATGTACATCACTAAATGTATGCATTTTGTATAAGTGTACATAGCAAATAATATATTTTGTTGTATATAATGTTGCATTAGAATCGTAGAGAAAGCCCCAGAGGAGAATAATCTTGTATTAAATTTGTTACCTTCTGTAAATAAAGTATTATTATTATTATTATTGTAGAAGAAAACATTTTTAACTTTAGCCTTTGATCTGATAATTAGTACAGAATATAGGATAATATTTTATCCACATCTCAGTTTACATGTATGTCATAATTAATTTTAGTCTCTTAGTCTCCTAAAAGCCTATAGCACATACAATTTAGAAAGCATATAGGACATGCAGTTTAGTATCAAAATTCTTAATGGGATATCCTATACAAGACATTTTGTTTTTAGTTTTATATGTGTGCATTAGTTAGGCTTTATCCTACTAACTTTATATTTATCCTAAAGTTTTAACACAATATCTACAACTGACTGACTAAACATAAGATTACGTACAAGTTTGACCTGTGTTTGTTTATTATCAACATGCATGGCAACCCTTGCAATATGATTATCTAGTTGCTTCGATCTGGCTGAGTTCCTCGGCGGACTGGCCACAGAGTATTAATATCATGTGGTTATAATGGTGGCTGGTTTCGCCCACTGTGCCGCTCAAGAGCAGGTTTTGTGTGTTTAATAGGTGTCGATATGTCTACATTTTCCATGACACTTGTACCATTCATTGACTCGAGTGTTGCTTTGATAGATTGTGATGTCTCGCACAACTTGGTTCCCTTTCACACAGTCCATTGTGTTCAGTCCATTCCACAAAGTTTTGTACGGATCTGTAACTGATTGGGAAATGATTATCTGCGTGTAGATAGACCACGGACAATTGGCAATGCGAGTTTCAGATGACATGGATGTGTATGTTCATTATGCGGTGTGGGTTATGTTAACTACTGTTTATTTACTTGTGCATTGTGTGTTTTGGCTTCACACCTGCACAGGTATTTTCATACGGTAATTGGACCCCATACTGGGAGTGGTGATCAGCTGTTCTGTCACTTTGTGCCTCTGGTTAAGAAGAGATTAAGTTATGATTAAGTGAGTTTAATATATTTGCTTAACATATATTTTATTGTGTTAGGGCTGCAGGACCCTGTTGCTAATTCTGGTAATGCTGATTAAAATGTGCAAAAAACTATGCAGACAGTTGGCTATGTTTCCATCTGATTAAATCCCACACTGGGTTATGTGTAATGATTCATCCATTTGTGTCTCTGGTTGATTAGATTTAAGTTAGTTTAGTATGTTTAGTAAACATATTTTATATGGAAAGGGTTAAAAATAGTCCATCGTTATTATTCTGTAGAGCTGATTAATATTGACAAATCCTATCATAGAGCTAGCTACTTTTCCAACTCCAGAACACATTTAATTTTAAAATATATAATATTATGTAGTTTGAAACACTATAGCTGATATTTATTTTTTGTGTTGGGGAGTCACTAAAATATATCTACCCATCTAGAGAATATGTAAACTCGTACTAAGTTGATTAGAAAATAACATTAATTTCATATCCTTTTGTGTGATCCTATTGTCTTTCTGCCCTAAAGACTGCTGAAAAAAATATCCTTATGTTTAATTGGGCACTCTGTCTAATCTAGCACATTTACCTGGTCCACTATACATGTATATAAGCACTCTGTCTAAACTAGCATATTTATCTGGTCCACTATAGATGTATATAGGCACTGTGTAAACTAGCACATTTACTTGGTCCACTATATATAGTGAGCCTTGGTGGTCCAATGGTAGAACATCAGACTCTCAAGCTGAAGATGGTGGTTCAAAACCTGTTGGAGGCAGACTCACACTTGACCACATGTCAAAATTACCAAATGTTTGATATCCAATAGCTGATGATTAACAAATCAGTGTACTTTGATTTTGTCTTTAAAAAAAACCCCAAAAAACCTGCCCCAAATATTGTCTATTATAGATCCCAGTCCATTGCATACATGTATGTGTACATGTATACATGTACATGTAATTTTCTGCTAATAGTTTATTTCCATGTATACATGTAGGTGTTTTTTTTTCATCTTCTTAACACAAAATAGGCAGATCCAGGTTTTCACAAAAGTAGAGGAGCAAGCCCAATTACAAATCCCCACACCCCCCAAAAAACCCATAAAAAAAAGTAAAAATAAATTAGATTTTGCAAACTGCATGATAATGCAAAAAATACTATATAAAAAGGATTGAAAGAAAACAGTGGAGAAAGGTGATAGTTGTCTGAGGTGGTGGTGGGTGCATGCTAGGTATATCCCCACACATTTTTGTCAGTGAAAAAAAACCTTAGGAATGTGATTCATACTTAATTAACCTTCTCACCTACCCATGGTATACATATTTAAAACATAGTGGGTTAGCTGTCAAAGAAAAAAGAATATCACCTTCATCTTGACTTGTTCTTGCTGGTTTTATATTCACTAATAGTACACAATCTTGATTAAGTTGTGATTTACAAGCCTTGCACATTCAACATTGATTTTTGTGTTCCTCGGCCCTTACAGCACAGAATTTCCTATTCTTTCCTCTCCACACTCCAACAAACATTTATAATTTATGGAAATTCTGTTTTGAGACTAAAATGTCATTAATACACCAGCCTTTGTAGAATGTCCAATCAGGTGAAGTCAGTTTCACATTTAAGTGATCAATTTCCTGCTTGCAATTGTAATTTGTTCATTACCATTACAAGACATTAAAAGTTATTTGTATTCGATAACTATGATATAGCCATACACACATTGTGATTATTTCCTGTTTGAAAGTGGGTTAGTGGGTGAATGATGGTTGTTAGGTGGGGTTGTCTGTCATGAGCAACAAACATTCTAACATTAAAACAATCAATGAATTTTTAATTAAGATACTGATTAAGCATGTTCTGCACTTTTTATGAACTAATATGATTCTGCTTTGATAAATACTAAATAGAATCATGTTGACTGAACACAATTTATAAATCCTGTTACCATATTGCAATTCACACTAAATACCAAGAATCTATAAATGATCTATAAACAAATTTAAAATTTAAGTAGGATATTGACACAAAATCTCTTTAGGAATGTGAAGCATGGAAGTTTGTCTTGATAGATTTCCCAGTACAAATCTGAATTTCTGGAAGGTACAGTACAACCTCTACAATTAATAAAATGTCCACGGCAAAATAAATGCTGTGGAGAAGTAGTCCCCATGGCATTTTCCACGGCAGTTTAAACGTAAAGTATACTTTTATCTTTAATAATAAGAAAACAACATACCTTGATAAACAAATAAGTCCATGGCAAAAAAAGTGCTGCGGAGAATGAAAAACTTTGCAGCAATCTCCATGACATTGCCGACTGCCATGGGCAAAAGGGGTTGCAGTATATGTACACGTATTTATATTCTAGCTTTACTTTTGAGCATGTATGTTTACGCATTAACCATTCTGACAGAAAAACCCTTCATATTAATGCTCCAATAATAGATGGAGTTCTCTGTCAGCACTAAAATCATAATTATGTGTATCTGCTATTGAAGAAAAGTTAATTTTTGTTTTTCAACCCACGAACCTTTCATCTTTATTGTTACATGACTGGTTATCTATCAGCTTGAGCAGAAAAATCAAATGAAATTAATCCTTTAGATATTAACGTAATAAATCATATTGACTTTCTAATCCGGCATGTTATCGGGAACAACTAACCATAAATACGAGGTAAATTGATTTGTCTTTGGGCTATACTTGTAGGAAACATTGTGTCGTATTAGCATTTACAGCATTACCAGGATGAAAGTCTATTAGCACCGGAGAGCCTCGGGGCATCTCATGGGGGCCGTGATCACTCATATCATACACTGACTTAATAATCACTGGTCACAGTTTTCTAATATGATCAGGCATGTTTTCACTTATATTCATACTTAATTTGATTACATCTCTTCTCATTATATTGTGTTACATGTCTGTATTATTTAATGAAGTCACCAACTGGTGCACAATTCTACGATGCAAAGGAAATCGAGCACATCGAATGTAATAAATATATAATGGTATTGTTTTCATCTTAAACTTGCATCAAAATAAGTGTTGTTTCTAGTAAACAATTTAGAGGTGTGTGAATTAAATCTGATAAAATACATATTATCTCTCACCCCCACCCCCACCCCCCCACCCCACTATCCTGACATAACCTTATACTACTGTGGGCAGAGCCAAGTTTTCTTATACACGGTAAATTTCAACAGTTTACTGATCGGCTGTTCTGAGTGTGGATATCCATGTTCTTTATTATTATTTATTTATTTACTATATTCATTTTTGGTATTTTTGACATACATGTATATATTTCAGACAATTTTGTGTTATAAACATTTACAGTTAAAAATTGTTTTATTGATGGAACTATATTAAAGCTGTTAAGTGACTTCTTTCACATCCGCTTGATATGGAATCGTTAATAAATTGTTAATCGTTATTCTCTTGTATTACTTTGATTAATTAACTATATAGTTTAACATGTCGACAAGATAACTTCATTATAGAAGCATCTCTCGGGGTAAATGGCTTTTTATGTACCCTCTGTGTGTTCTTTTACCCCGAGCAGAAGGCGAGGAGTAAAAGAACACAGAGGGTACACTGCTGGCACTAAAGTCTGCGCACCTAAGCATCTGTGATATTTTAAAAGCAAAATTAGTCCATAAAAATATTTGTTTTACAGTCACATAGTTGTGGAACAGTAAACACCTTATTAATGGTAACATAAAAGTTCTTCTTATTTTTTAAAACTCTTGCAACGAACACTTTATTGGTGACACCTTGAACTTTACTTTTTGATACCAGCATATAATGTTAATAACAAAGGTTTCAACACTTGGGATATCGCTAATCACAGTATACATTCATTTACATTTCAACATTGTTACATTGACAATGAACCATTTATGAAACAAACTATAACTACATGTGTTCACCATTAATAGGTCAATATCCATTTTCAATGTGGACGTGTCAGATGGAGGGAAATTAAAATAATAAACTTGTCTTTTTTTTTAATAGAGGTAATGTTTCACTTTTATGTTGTTTGGCGATTCAGTTGTTTCTGTGATTTATATAATATAAATTTTCTGTAAAGTCTATTAAGCCAAACTGTTAAAAAAACTAATTATTTCCTTGTCACAATGGCACGCACTCTGACAGTGTTTTCGCTACGCTTTCAAAACCATGCTATTTGTGCATTAATGCAGTGTTGTATTGAATTCAACTATTAAAAATTACACTTTTATATTTCTTTTTGATCAAAATAAGTTAATTTTATCATATTTGGAGGACTTAAAATAACGCTGCTTTCTTGTTCATTTATATACATGAATGGTTGTTTATGGAAACAACGCAATGTAAAGATGCGCAGACTTTTGTGCCATGCAGACTTATGAGACGTGAGTGTATTAATCGCTTATGGACGAGCTGCAAGAATAAACTGTGCCTATGTAGCAACTCTTAGCAACATTTACCATAAATTTAAAATATCGACCATAAATTTAAAATAAACAATGCCCCATTCCGGTCACGTGAGGACCCTCGAGACACCTCGACTCACCGACTCTGGTCGGGGCTTTATCAAAATCCGATGGAGGCATTGGCAAATGCGGTCTTTACCATTCTAAAATTATTGGACACCCTGTAGACCTAATATCATTTTAAGTATCATATTTTTGGTTTTTAAATTCCTTTAGTTGATATAGCCATAATATCAAATGTTTACTCTATAGCCTACTCGTATTATGTTTGTAATCATTCTATGAATGTGTAGCAGCATGGTTTCCGGCATTAACAACCAACTGCATGGGTTCGGGATGACAACTTTATTGTATAACAATTATAA
>JAULBS010012274.1:0-11083 GCA_032355785.1 Symmetromphalus regularis | reverse complement strand
TTTATCGTTTTTGCTTTAATAAATAATTTTTTGCATTGATATTAATTTATGATAAATATATTTATAAATTAATAATCACATACTTTAAAAATATATTATGCAAATAATTACCTATCGCCCCTATTTTATATGAATTCTGCAGCAAATAAAACATGGCGGTATAAGTAATGCAGGCTCGAAATGCTAAAAAATCACTTTTGACTGCCGTTTAAACATAATAGAACCAATGGACAAACCAACCTAAACAAAAAAATAGTACATTTTTTTTTATTTCGAAAAATATCAACATTAATGAGGTAAGTTATATATTTTGTTTTTTATTCATCAAAAACTATGTTCCTAGTAACGCAAACAGACTATAGTATAACAAATGCATTTAAGTTTCATTCATAATCAATATTTAGAGCCCGTTAAATTCTGTGGGACTATGCATTTAAATTAATAATAATAATAAAATACTACTAATAAAAAAACATACAGTTTATAATTATTAAAACTCGTATATTTTCAATCTTGCCTTACTCGTAGTGTAGAGCCAGTAGGCTAATATTAAAAATACAATGCTAATAAAATTATTTTAAAATGATGCGGTTCAGGTGGATATTTTGCCACCCCCTTATCCTGACCTGTATTTAGAATGATCTACATCATTTTCATTTTGCCGTGTATTGAAAGTCACGTCGGAAGACTTCGGTGATGAAGTTGAATTTGTTGACATTTTAATTGTGGTCACGCATAGGAAACGTTTTTGACAAGATCTACCTAACAGTTGCCAATTCTGTACCAAACGACAACTGTTTGACGCAAAACACTGTACATTTTTAAAAAGATTCATGAAGGTTTATGTTTTTTTTTTTTACACAACTTTAAATTTGACTTTTAAAACATTCGCCAAAAGCTTGTGACGACCTCCATGCAACTTGCAAGGGAGAGCATTCTACTTATAGGTTCCACTGCATCAAATCGTGTGTGTCAAAGTTCGAAGTCAACACTTTAAGAAAGCATAAATTATTATAAAACTGCTAAATTATCAGGCGCGGAATCAGGATTTCTGAAAGGAGGGGGTGTCCAAATGTGGATTTCTGAAATGGGGGGAGGTCCAAAAGTGATGACTGAATATAAATGGTGAAAAAATGGTTAATTTTCACGTCCTTCCACTCTTCAAAAGCTGAAAAAAATTCGATAAAAGGACGTGCCTCCCACTACTACGGCACTAGTGAGTACATTTGTTTGTTTTTACACATTAAACGCATAGCCCCACGGACCCTTGACCTAATTTATTTCCAAACAAAGAATTAATTTTAAATCTAAACATTTGATTTGTCCATAGAAATACTTCATTCAACTACTTGAATAACCACCGCATCTCGCTTATTATCAATGTTTTTAAAATAATAATGAATTATGGTCATGGATAAATAAATCGAGAAAAAAAATTACAGTTTTTTTTCCGTTCAAGGTGTGACGTATATATTCCCGGATAGCCGTTATTTTAAAACTTCTGAATATTTTTATAGCTGCAAACATATTTCGTACCAATTTATTTCGCCCTAGGAGGAGTTCCAATCTTTAAATTTGAAATTTTTAAATGTGAATACGATCGATCGACTCGACAGGGAATTTCTTATATTATGGTTCAGTTAAAATGTCTTGCGTGATATGAAAATGAGATCTAGTATGACAAATATATGTAAGTTTCATTCGTAATCAATATTTAGACCACAGAGTCACTTAAATTCCGTGGGATTATGCCTTTAAACCTACAAGATGATAACATCAAACATAAAGCCACACTATCAGACGTTAGTTGACATGTTGGATAAAACAAAGATATGCAGTTTAAAACACCAGACCAGGACACTAAGACTGTAAAGTATATTTCAAGCCCACATACACCCAATTAACTTCTTTGTAACAAGTCATTTCGTCCACACAATAAAGGTATTGTCAAATTTCAGGATTATTGGATTCCACAGAAATTCTGTTAACAAGGTGCGAGATTTGTTTGGTGTTATTTAGTTCTTAAAATCTTGTTAAAATTCGACATATTTTCTAAGAAACAAATAGGGCCTGACAGTTGTATAAACACTGTTCAGATCTTTTAATTTGACTTGAATTCATTACTTATGTATGTAAATGATGAAAACGTATAGTAATGTCAAAATGATATCTTGTTGGGTATTTTATGTTTCATACAGAAGTGCCACGTGATGTCCAAGTGGAATTAGTCAATGGAACAGTCAGTAACGAAGGTCGTGTGGAAATCATCGTCGACGGAGTGCGAGGAACTATGTGTGATGATGAATGGGATCCCATGGTTGCTGCTGCTATCTGCAAAATGGTGGGATACAAGTAAGAAATGTCTTCAAAGGATAAATTGTAGATGGCTCTGTAATAATATTTTCAAGAAGATCAGTTTATGTGTGAGACAAGAAACATGAATGTAAATAAACGTATATAAAGATTTCACAAACTATCGCAGAGAAAGTTTCACACCCAATATCTTCTAACTACACAATCTACTGACGTGTTACACAGTCTACTGAGTTGTTACACAATGTACTGGGATGTTACAGTCTACTGAGGTGTTACACAATGTACTGGGATGCTACACAGTCTACTGGGGCGTTACACAATGTACTGAGATGTTACACAATGTACTGGGATGTTACACAGCTTACTGAGGTGTTACCCAATGTACTGGGGTGTTACACAGTCTACTGAGGTGTTACACAGTCTACTGAGGTGTTACACGGTGTACTGGGATGTTACACAGTCAACTGGGGTGTTACACAATGTACTGGGATATTACACAATTTACTGGGATGTTACACAATCTACTGGGATGTTAAACACTATATAACTGTAAAACTACCGTTTTTTGTAATAATTTATACCGAATGCATCAATACGATAAAACAATATCATCTGATAAACATTTTGGGGAACAAAGGCCAAAAGAGCATGCCAACAGAGAACGGAAGTAAATAATTGAGTTGCTTTATTTGACGCATTTGCAAATATAGCGTAACAGCTAATCTCCAAGAAATGGAAAATTACCAGCAAAGACAACCGCAAATGTGTTTACTTCTTTTCAGTCTAGTGTAGAACTAAATATGTGTTAACTAAAGAACCATCAGTCAGGACATAGTGAACCTCCAATGATCAACGGTCCACACAATTAATATATGGGTCCCATTTATGGGCGTAAATCCTGGGGGTGATGGTGGACACGTTACCCCACTTTATGGGCAGGGGAGATGCCTATATAATTATCCCCCGCCCCCAACATTTTGCTTTGAAAAATTGAAACTAAAATGCCAAAATAATAATCTTTACCAGTATTTTTCTTTATTGTATCAATGTAACACTTAACCAATGTAACTTGGTGCTAATATACCAAAGTACATAGGGTTCTATAATGGCGTCAGTGGGAATACGAGATGTATTTACAAATGTATTAAAAATTACATTTAATTTGAAACAGATTATATAATATCCAGGTTGATATTGATTACACCTGAAAAGTAAGATCACAACTAAGTGTAAGAATACATAAAATCTCTACAACAGGTCATTTATTGTCATTTTATGAACCGGTTGTTTGAGTATCATAACAGATCATGATAATACTAACACATGTTTCTGGTCTTTATTCCAGGTATTTTTATAGTTAACATATAATACTGGTAAATTACCTGAGTATAATTTTGATTAGTATTTTTAGTCAATATGTGAGTTCATCCGGGTCGAGTGATACACGCAGATTTTGAGATATATATTATTTTCTTTTATTCTAGCGATGGTGGGATACCTTATACTGATGCAAAGTTTGGAGAGGGAACTGGACAGATTTGGGTAGATGATATAGACTGTCTGGGAGATGAAATAACAATACAGGTTTGCAGAAAGCGTCCATGGGGAATCAATGACTGTCAACATAAAGACGATGCTGGGGTCTTCTGCTTTGGTTTGTCATATACTTATTTGGAGCTATTTTTCTTTCTTTTTTAAATCCCAACAATTCTCGGGATTATTATTATTATTATAAAATAGCAAAATATATGCATAATGTAATATAAGACTTTTATATTGAAGATATCAGAGAGGTTAACATCGCGTTCTTGAAGCCCACCACAATGAGCTCTGTGTATGGGCTACCTGAAATAACCCAACATGCTGTTGATGGTCATATAGGAACTAGCTGCGGTGTTGACCAGTGTGCCCACACCGGCAACGATGACCCTCATCCGTGGTGGATGGTTGATCTACAGGGAACGTACATTGTTCACACCGTTTTTATAACCAACCGAGGCGATTGTTGTGGTGAGTAATGTCCGAAATACATTGTCTTATAACCTCTGTTCACAGCCTTTTCCTAATCAACCGAGTTGGGAGTGTTTTATTATGAGTAATGCCCGAAATAAACTATAATAATCCCTGTTCACAGCGTTTTCCTAACCAACCGAGGTGATTGTTTTTGTGAGTAATACCCGAAATACATTGTCTAATTATCCCTTTTTACAGCGTTTTCCTATCTGACCGAGGCAATTGTTTTTGTGAGTAATGTCCGAAATACACTGTCTAATCATCCCTTTCACAGCGTTTTCCTTACTAACCGAGATGATTGTTGTGAGTAATGCCCGAAATACACTGTCTAATCATCCCTTTTCACAGCGTTTTCCTTACTAACCGAGGTGATTGTTGTGAGTAATGCCCGAAATACACTGTCTAATCATCCCTTTTCACGGCGTTTTCCTTACTAACCGAGGTGATTGTTGTGAGTAATGCCCGAAATATAATGTCTGTCTGTTAGTCCCTGTTCACAGTGTTTACCATCCTTAAGCCAGGTGGTCTAACTATTATGCTACTTCAAATACTACATCACTGTGACAGATATATGATGCGTTTGTCTGTAGGGAAGAGAGTGATATTTAATGTTATTTACATAAATTTACTTACTAGTATATACATTTTGGCGATTTTCTTAAATAAAAAAATTATTATCATACTAAATAACAAAACATTTGTGCCAGTGACGTCACAAATCTCGATCACCGATCGGACAATTATTATTATTATTAAATGTCATTACGTTTCTCTTAAGCTTTAAACTACACTGGAACGTTAGGACAAGGAGAGACAGAAATTTGAGAGTCTAGTGATATGTATGAATATATACATATTGGTTTTATTTACAGAGTCGAGACTTCATAGTTTTGTGATTGAAATATTTGATCAAAATCCCGAGGACTGCACTAACGCCATCTCTGCAATTTGTTTCAACCAGACGGAAGCATTAGGAAAGGGAGAGACGAGAAACTTTACATGTGACAATCCAGTCAGAGGCCGCTTTTTCCGTATAAGCAAATATGATCTTATTAATCCTTACAATGATGTTTTGACCTTGTGTGAAGTCAAAGTATTTGGTAACCTTGAAACTAGTAAGTAGAACATTTAAATTGCCTAAAATAAAGTCATTTTAGGAAAGGAAGATATTTTTAATGGGGTGTTGTGGGGGATGATGAATTTTTTATCATTTTGACTGATAATCAAGGGAGAGAAAAGTGCCTTGCCAAAGAGCATAAAACTCCCAAGCTGTGTAAAGGCGTTATAAAATTAAATAGCCATTTTTAACCGTGATTTTAAAATAATAATATATGATTTATAAACATATTATTTCAAGGGTTATTTTGGAGTGTGGTATTACCGGAGAATCAGTTTTTAGTTAAGATGACTTGAAAGTTGCTGAATACTGATGACAGCCGATGGGATCCGAAAATTCAATCAGTGTTACATTATGTGGGCAATGCCATAGCAGAATGACGAATTCTAGCCGAGTATATCTGTTTCTTACGTTATTGCAAAGAAAGTCTTTCTGGTTATTTCTAAACGCTTAGAATTGAAATAAAAAAATGTATTGCCTATTTTTTTCTGTTATTGTTTCACTGCATTTATAATGGCATTAAACTATTTTCGTATACGCTTATAACTTTTATACTTTTACCCAGTGGTGTTATCTTCCATTTACTCATTCTTCTTCCCTAATGTTATTTTTCGAATTGTTTGGTTTGGTTTGGTTTTATTTTTAGCCTTTGGTTTGTGGCCGATGTTGCTTTAGTGCTGAGAGGGTTGTTAAATAAATTATGAATAAGTCAATTAACTTTATTGGCTTTAACACTGATGAGACAAATCGTCCACTGGTGTTTGGCTGCGAAGTTGTCTTTAATGGTTCAATAGTGAATTGGTACCGTTTACTCAGATTATAAATTATCATATTATAATTTTGAAATCTGTGCTAAATTGTTAAAAAAAAAATAGTTTTTGAAGTTGACTGATATGTGAAATTTAGGTTTGGTTTGGTTACTCAAATAAATTATCACATCGGCTAATGATTTGACATACACCAGCAGCTGATGTTAGTGCGGTAGCCATGGCTGAGGCAGACGAGGCAACTGACTCATCTGGATTTTTCTTACCATGGTTATAAAACTGTACAAACCTACTTTAAAAAAAAGTTTTATTTGAACAACGAATAGGCCTACAAAGAATGTCCAACACATGCCCCGTCCAATATAATAAAAACATTTATCGTCAAACTTTAAAATTGAGCCATTCTGACCCACCAGTTGTTTTTAAATGCTATGATGGGTAAATATCTTTCTATATATACTCTTAAATACACTTACACCATTCTAGCAGAGTATGTTTTCATCATAAATGAGAAATAGTTTAAAGCCAAAATGTCGTAAGTGCAATTACAACATTCAAGCATTGACAAATAAATTATAATTAAACACTTCCTTTTGACAGACAGAAAGTTAGTCGTGATCACCTTAGCATGTGTACTTCTTGACCAAATATAATAATGTAGTAATCATATTTTGACGTAACAAGGATTAAATTACGATGCATCCTTTGTTGTAAAAAATAATTTTGGTCATAGGTACGATTACTATCTTTTGGCTGTAACCTCTCGTTATGTTAAATGTGATTGTCTTTGCATGGCTCCAAAGGTGAAATTTATTCTGATATTATATATCTATAGAGATACTCCCTATACTCTGAAATAAACATACGCAATACAAATTTGTAATATATGATAGTGATTTTTTTTTTTTAATCGTTCTTTTTAATATTAAGTGGAATGAAATTTGGAGTCCACACCGAATTAATTTATCAGAGCTGTGTGTTTAATCTCTACAAATAACTGGCCATACTTTTTTCTATTACAGCATCCTTGTTGTCCAGGATCTACGACTGCAAGAAAAACACACGCATGATGTCTGAACACACTGAGTTGTTAACTGTCGCATCTAGAATCCAATGTGGAGGACAATGCGACCGCATCTCAAGTTGTTCTGGCTTTAACTTCAAGGTTAGCACCCGAGAATGCGAACTTCTTGTTTCCCTGACGTTTACCGACACTACAGAGGTGCAACCAGGTTGGAATTACTACAGATCAAAATGTTGCTAAAAGAATGATATTCATCTTTGGAACCAGATGTAAACTTGACACTCACACACTATAGACAGATATACTGAAATGTTAATACAGATATAGATATATCTCTTTCATTCGGGACCAAGTAGCAAACAGATACTCGCTAGCCTTTGGTTTGTGCGTCATGTTAAATTCAATGACAACATTTGGAACCGGTGAAATCGTTAAGTATCGCCTTCTAAATTGCAGAACGAAAGGTCTGTTTTTATTAAAATTTTAAATGCATTGATAAAGAAAAGGTCATCACAGGAAAGCCTAGTGTTTAACAAAACAACAACAACAATCAATCCAAAAACATCTGAGATAAATAAAGATACGTACAAAGTGTTTTATTTTAAACCCATCCGAACTGGAAAGGAAAGAAAAGAAATTTTGTTTAATGACACCCCAGCTGAGCATTGCGAAATATTCATTCAGGGTTGAAGCCGGTTTCGGCAAACATTCCATGGCTCGACTCAGATTAGATACCATCATTACCTATCAGCCATTAGGCCGACAGCCTAACCACTGGGCCATCAGGACCGGTCTATTGAACTGGTGTCATATTGCAATCCATACTATGGCTGCTGTCATCTTTTTGTTGTTTTATGTTAACCAGCTGGACAACTGCTGATCTCTCCATCAATGAGAATCCACCCATGATGGAGAATCCACCCAATGTGAGCTGTTTAGGCTTGTATGGTCTCAGATACCACCAGCAAAAACACACAGCATATGACGTCTATTTAAGAAAAAATACCTCAATGTTTTAAGTCATAATGCATGCATAACACCCTAGGTGACAACATCCAAAAAACGGTTTAAACAACAATTTTGTATCCATGCTGTTATGGGAGTGTACTAGTGAATAACAGTCCATAAATCATGTAATTTATTTGGTAATCTCTGGACATTATATAAAATTGTCTGGTTTAGCGAGTTGTCTTTAAGTTGGGACATTAAAGCGTTGTGTAGTGTATTATTCTGATAAAGAAAATGTTTTATGTACTGGAATTTCTTTATAACCTAATATTTGTGCACCAGTTCATAAATATTTCTAACCAGATTTTCTTTTGCTTTGTCACATTTGATGTCTTTTGTAACGTTAAAAATGTATAATATTTTAGTCACCCGTCATATATCAGAATCTAACATTTTCATTGTACATCAGAAACATTAAAAAAGAAACATGCACGTATTATTTAACTAAGTATTGAACATCATATCACTGAAGTAACAACATTAACATTATTTGCGTAAGTCATAGGTCAACAAAACGACCTTAACACATACTTAACAATAGTTATTAACTTCTTCACATTTTGTTATAGAAATTAAAAAAAGAAAATAAAAATATTTTCAATGCTAACCTTTCTACTTTTTAGTTACTAACAATTATGTTTTACGAAATACTACAACAACAGTGAAAGCAGATGTTCATTTGTTTGATGTTTGAGATAAGTAAATTGAGATATGATTGTTTGAAACCGTGGAGCGGGATGTAGCTCAAACGGAAGCGTGTCCGCTTGTGAAGCTGTCGGTTGTTGGATTGATCCTTGTCAATGGACCGATTTTCGGTTATTTTCAGTTCCAACAAGTGGTTCACAACTGGTATGTCAAACCCATGGCATGTGCTGTCCTGTCTGTGGGAGAGTTCATATAAAAGACCCCTTGGTGCTTATCGAAAAGAGTAGCCCATGTGGCGGCAGCGTGTTTCCTCTAAAGAAATATGTCAGAATGACCATATGATTTATACCCAATAGTCAATAAGATTAAAATCAATGTGTTCTAGAGGCGTTGTTAAATAAAACAAACTTTACTTTTCACTGTTTTAAATGAGATGATGTACGGTATATCATGTAAATAAAAACAATGTGATGACCATGTTTGTGTTTTTAATAATATACATTACATAACAAGATGACAGAGCATCTTGCAAAAACTAACAAATATAATTATTATGTTCATATCAATATCCATACACATACATGCATATCAACATATATACACATAATATTATACATAATAATATATACATATATTGCAATAGTAATATTGAATCGTAATTTTTATAATAAGAAATTTGGATGTTTCCCTTGTTAACTAGGTGTTAGACAAGGCGATAACTTGTCACCATTATTATTTTCTTTGATTTTAAATGTTTTTCAGACATGGTTAAAACATAATAATTGCCAATAAATTACAGTAATGAAAATACAGTTTGATAACTGGTCTAAAGTTGCTATTATTATATACAGATAACACAGTTCTTTTTTAAAGATAATATTAATGATTTATTGAATACACTGAACCGTTTTCAAAAATATTGTGAAGACTGCAAATTAGAAATTAATTATAAAAAGACTAAAATATTATATTCTGAATCAGGATTATAAGAAAACAAAATTTAAATGTGTTATTAAAAATGTTATTATTGATATATTTGGAGAAACAGGTTACAAGTTTACAAGTTAATAAATAGATACTATATTGGTGGGAAATTATTTTGGATAAGGACTACGAATTGGTTTCAGTTTTATATAATAATTTGCTTTCTAAATGTTATAATGGCACATATAAGTCTCAAGTTAGATTATGTTATAAATTTTATATAATTATAAGTTAAGTTACACACACACACGCACTCACGTACGCACATACACAAATTATCTATTTGTTAGTATTCACTGGTGGTCTTGATGTGAATAACGTTGTTGTAGTTGTTACAACATAAAGTATAATTGTGTTATAGCTATAACTTCTACAGGTTTAAAATAGCATTAATGATGATAAGCCAAAAATTCTTTCAAGTCTATTTTCCCATCTCCATTAGTGTCCAGTTTCGTCACCATTGAAATGGCATGATCTAGAGAGATCCTTTTCCCGCTCCTTTCCAGAGCCATTCGTACTTCTTCGGCCGTCAAGTAACCGTCGCCGTCAACGTCAATCTCATTAAAACTACGTCGCAGATTTGCTTCTCTAAACACAAAATCAATAAAACAATAATTCATGTATGTATTGCTCTACGTTACAAGTTTATCATGCAACATATAACCAAATGAGAATAAATATCGTAAATGTAAATAATTACAAACCATAAATTTAAAATTTGAAATTAACAGCAGCTATAAATTAGAAAGGAAAAATGAAGATGTGATACCGAGCATTATAAATAATTACATCAAAGTGACAGTTTTAGTTTACAAGACAAACAAAATTTATATTTACCAATGTTAATGAGATCTTTAGCGCGCATTTCTTGTATAAATTTTAAGACAGAAAGGTTACGTCTGTAATATAATTTGGAGTGGGATGTAACGCAAGCGGTATCGTGTCCGCCTGTGAAGCGGTCAGTCATCTGATCGATCCTTTTCAGTAGACCCATTTGCAGTTTGGGCTATTTTCCGTTCCAACCAATGCTCCACAACTGGTTCGTCAAAGCCCGTGGTATGTGCTGTCCTGTCTGTGGGAAACTGCATATAAAAGACCCCTTGCTGCTTATCGGAAAGAGTAGCCTATGTGTCAGCAGCGGGTTTCCTCTAAATACATATGTCAGAATGATCATATGATTGACGTCCAATAACCGATGATAAAATATAA